>VXCM01001624.1:110337-154422 GCA_014773175.1 Lucifuga dentata
CACACACACACCACAATAAAATAAAGTCAAATTAAAGGACCTGTCAAAAAGGAGCAATTTGAGAGAAAAGAGGAAAGATGGAGTCAAAGGCACCGACAAGAGACATACCCACACTCAGAAAGAAGGAGCATGAGGCCTAAGGTCAAAGGTCAAGAAAGAAATAGGGCTGAAAGAGTCCGTCATTGGGCCACTGAAAATAAGTTGCAAAAACAAGAAAATAAGAAGGAAAAGGTGCCAAGGCCAGAAAAAAGGCCTGGAGAAAAGGAGGAAAGAGTGAAGATTGATGAGGTGCAGGAAGATGTTTGATCCTGATAATGAAGCAGCTTTAAATGTGATGATAGATGAAATTTTAGTGGAAGATCTTGGAATGACAGAGACGAGCGTCAAACAGCTGGTTGAAGAGGTGCAGAAGGTGGAAGAAACATGGAAAGAACCTTCTGAAGCTGAAAAGGCTGTGAGTGAACTTGAACGGATGTCTGGAGAAGAGATTCTGAGAGTGTTAGAACCTCTAGAAAAAGAAGGAAAAGCTTCAAGTGTGTTTGAACAATTAGGAGAAGAAGGAAGGTCACCACCTGTGCTACTACCGATTCAAGAGGGATGTGAATCGCGACCAGGAGAAGAAGGATCACCACCTGTGTTATCACCTGTTCGAGAGGTGATACTACCTGTTCGAGAGAAGTGTGAATCGTCGGATCAGAAGAAAGGAGGGAAGAGAGCATGGGGAGAAAAGGCCGAAGAATGCAGTAAGAAAAGCAAAATTATAATAAAACGTTGATCTAATATTGATTAATATAGCAGTAAGAGAGTGTTAAAAGTAAAGTAACTAATACTAATGATATAAAATGTATTAATGTGTATTAACATACATTAAAAATGTTGTTACCTTATTTCTGTGAAAGTAAGCTTACAGGTTTCACTGATGAGTGAAGAGAGATGTGCTACACGCCTGTATACACCGTATGTGAATAGGATGTGAAATGGGGTAAGAATGTTTGATGGAAAATAAAATCAAGAAAAGTATTTTACAACGAGGAAATTAATAATTAGAGTAATCATGATTTAAGTAATCTTTGATGCATTTATGACATGTATTAAAGTAATCATGACCTATGTAACCTTTGATACAGTTTGCAACTGAATGTCCAGTGTTTGCTGATCATGTAACTGAAAGTTTCAATAACAGGAAACAGATTGAAGGGAAAAAGTACCTTTGTTGCCCAAACCAGGCTTACGGACTGTTTTCTACAGATAAGCAATATCGTTAAACTGTTTGAGGGTGACGTAAAGTCTGTCCAGTGGTAAGAAAGAATGGGAAAGTTACAACTGTGATTGGTTCAATAATTCTGGTGCCACAGAAGCAGAATTAAAGTGATTGGTTTATGGAAATGATGTCATGAGAGGTATAAAAGTTAAAGTTTGAGCATTTTTAGGCAAGAGGATCTTCAGGGGCACGGGGGGGACCCTGTCCGACTGAACTTCCATCAGGGGACGAGAAATCATCAAGAAAAGAAAACACAGCATGGGCGAAGAAATGTAACCACACAGATCTCCGGAGAGAAACTGTGGTGGTTTTGCTCTTTTTCTAAAGGACTTTTGGGGTCAAAGGTCGAGTTTGAGAAGAAGAGTTTTTGGAAGTTGAGATTGGAATTTAAGAGTGTTTTTCCCTTTTTAAGATGATTTTGATGTGTGATTTTTATAGAAGTGATTTTGAAGTGTTGTGTAATCATTTTGAAATGATTTTTTGTATTTTTGATCTTTTTCATACTTTTGATACTGCTGCTTTTAATCCTTTTTTTTTTTTTTTTTTTNTGCTGTATGCTTGAGCAACTTCAAATAAAATTAACTCCTTGTAGTTAAAGTACCAGTCTTTTATCCTTTTTGATTGGTTCTTTTTTGACATTTTTGAATATTTTTAGCCTCTCCTTGATGATGTAAAACAAGACATCCTGTGTATGAAGTATTGATGAGTTACATATGGGTTTCTGAAAGGTTAACTTGGACTCAATGATGACAGCACCTTAGCAGCAAAAAAAGTATACTTACTGCTAAAATTTATTCTCATGACTATTAGAACTGTTGCACATAAGAAGAATAGCTGTCGTTAACTGAAGTTCATACAGTAATTTACTGGGGTGGGCCACGTCTTAACTGAAGCTGTATGGGAAGTAGGTGAGGCTTTAGGATGAAGACATTTAGTGAGTGAGACGAATATTCTTTGAACTAGCCTTGAGTCAGAAGACTAGAATTCTACATTTGAATATGATGTGGACTGGTCTAGATTACCTTGGTGTGGGGCTAGCCTAGACTACCTGTATTGGGGTCTCAGGGTAACAGACCGCACCGGTGGTTTTGCATATTTGAGCCCAATATATACAACTCGCACACAAGTTATGCTACTATTTATCCTTTCCCAAATTATATATTACTGGAGTGGTAAATACTAGAATCGTTTATCCTACCTTCCAGTCATTCCAGAACGCTATAAAAATCATCTTGTACAGACTTGAAATATTCTTGTGATTTATAATCTATTGCAGCAAACCAAATACTGTTATAATTTTTGGCAAAGTTACTTAATTTAAGCTGTCCATCATGGAGCTACATGGAAGAAAATGTATGTCTACGCCAGGGAATATAGTCCCAGGAGAAAACGGCTTTTATTGACAAATTAAAAAGACAATGCCTTCACAGTGCATAAATGTTAGCAGGTGACACGTTGAATTTTGAGGTTGGTGTATCACCTGAACATTTGATTTTGAACGATTAGGGGATTTGACAAAATATCACAAAAATTTAATCCTGTTTTGCGCTCTGGAAAATGGTTAGCAGTAAGTGTATGCGGGTAGTATTTATTGAGCCTCAAACAGGCAAAATCAAAGGTATGGTCCTTAAACTGGCACAGAGCAACACATTAGCTCCTAAACTTAAGTGACAAAATAAAACTCAATCATTTAAGTGTTATGTGGTTGGGTCAGGTTGCGATAAAATGTTTGCTACTATTAAATTGTATTTTTCGTTCAGATTAAATGTATTTCTGTCAGGATCCAGACCAGAATCCTTTATTTGAGTGTGGGGAGCTTAAAATTAAAGGCAAAAATGATTTTAAAAACACAATCCTACACTTTTTTATGCAAACTCACACAACATGTCACGTGTAATTGCTCAACATATGGTCTCATATCCATATATGAACAAACTGGATTATAACATGTATGTATTGACTTACTGCTTAGCAAAGAGATATTTTTATCTACTCTGCAGAATTACTTTTAAAAAAAGTATGTGGGGTTAAGAGCTAAACTGAGACAAAAAATTATATTCCCTGTATATCAAAGCTATTGTAGTTCAGCAATATCTGTGTTCTATGAAAGTCAACATAGATACTCCAGGATTTATGACTTGGTAGAGCTTTGCAGCAGATCCCTTCAGCAATTTTACTTTTTTAACATTTATTTTGGATGTCATGCAGCTGCTGTAGGAAACAAATTCAAAAATATACCCTGCATGAACTAATCTATGGACGTGTTATTTATCATCTGTCTTTATAATCGCATCTGGCAAAGTTCTTATTTACAGATGTTGGGATGAGCAGTTATTTTGCTAAACAAATGATACATCTTTAAAAAAAAAACTCTTGTTTTTTTAATGAGTTTGTTTTTGCTTGGGTGTTTTTTTTGTTTTGTTTTTTTTTTTACAAATTTTCAAGTAAGTCGCAGACACACAAACAAAACAAAAACAAGAGACATGCACACACATAAAAATTACATCACCCTATTGACTGTTGGCATAAACAGACATTAAGCACATTTACATAGAGTATAATAAATCATTTTCCTATACCAGTAAGATCGATAAAGTTTACACTTGTGTGGTTTAAAATATTTTAACTTCAAACATGGCATAAATTTAGTCTATAAACCCCCCATCCCCCCTCTCTGACTGCTTTCCAGCTTTTTTCTTTTTTTTTTTTTTAACAAATTCTGTCAATACAGTGATCTTTGTAGGTGACGGGCTATGCCAAACAAACTTCATAATGACTTTTGCTGCACTGTTAAATCTCTGAGATATAGTTTTTATAATCAAATTCCAATTAATAGTGTAAAATCCCCCCACCCCCCTCCTTTTTTTTTTTGAGGGGGAAAAAAAAGGGGGTAAAATAAAATAGTGAAAAAAAAATAGTATAAAATCCTTTTAAACTGAATGGGACAAATTTTATGATGGCTTTTCAGCCTGAAAAAGGCAACTGTTGATGCTGATCAATGGACTGATCACATCTATAAATTACCAGGACAGCAAACGTGTCTATTAAAATGAACCAGGCAGCCTTATTGATTATTTTCCCTCCACTCACCTGTGCTCTGTGGGGCCTGATCTCTGCTGTGGGTCGCTGACAGATTGCTGTGGACGGCTTGGAGCTCATAGCGGGTGAAAAGCCCAGCATGAACAAAGGCAAAATACACGAAGCACAAGCAGAGCAGCACAAACTTCATGATGACTCTCCACATACCAGCAGCAAGGATCCTGAAGAGAAAACAGCTCGTCTGCAGGCTGCAGCCTCTCAGACTCCTTATTTTGATATTTGGACCTCTCTCTCTCTTCTCAGGCTCAAACTTACTGGACAGGCAGGCTTACACACACAGCACCAGCCCCCCCCCCCCNCCCCCCCCCCCCGTGATGTCAGCCAGAGACAAACTGGCTAACATCAAAGAACCATACTGGTGATTCTGCACATTTGAGGCCGATATACACAACTCGTATATACTTGTTATCTTACTGACAATCATTTTCCAAAACATCAAACTGGAGCGGTAAATATCACAAATGTTTTTCCTGCCTTCCAGACTGCCATCAATTTCAGTTTATTGCTATTAAAATCAACTTGTAGAAACTTGAAACGAGCTTGAGATAAGTAATCTACCACAGCGAACACGACTATTTCATCTTTTGTTGAAGTAACTTTATCTGTTACAACATGGAGGTGCATGGAAGACAACATATGTCTCTGCCAGGGAATACAGTCCCAGGAGAAGACGGCTTTTTACAGAGAAATTAAAAATGACCGTCCCTCTCCAAAACTAAACTGCATAGAATATTCCCATCTACCTTACCACTGTGTGACAGATATAAACCGTGGTGGAAATTTAGGAATTTCCTACGGTGAGACAAAATGAGGAGACTGATATTTGTTCTTTTACTGTAGGTTGCCAAAAGATAGAGCCTCTGCAGAGGAGCTGGTTCTGCAGCTACCATCAGTTAAGAATGGAAGAGCCTCCCTTAAATGTTCAGAGTTATTTATACACAAGGTGAAAGAAAAAAAAAGTTTTGGAGAAAACTAAAACAGATACTGGAAGCTTTTTGTACTAATTAAAGTTGCCTTATTTGATAAATGTTTGCCTGTGCAACAATGCAAACAAAAACTGCACCTGCAGGGAGGAGACAAAGAATGTACTGGGAAGAGAAAATGAGAAATATGAAAAGACCTTGAGGGTGAAAGNAGGAGACAAAGAATGTACTGGGAAGAGAAAATGAGAAATATGAAAAGACCTTGAGGGTGAAAGGTCAGGTGTGTCAAATGAATCAGTATAATGTATAAAATTGTCTTTACAGAAACATACAGAAGGCAGATCTTCTGCACATCTTTTCTTACACTGCCCTATGCCAGTCAAATACTGGGAGGATGTTTTCAGCTACATGCCTAAGATATATGAAAAGATCATTATTTTTGATGAACAGCTGGTTTTGTCTGAAGATTCAAGAATGTTCTCATATACTGAACAGCAAGCATGGTCTTTTGCTATGGCTGTGGCAAAGAGACATATTTTAAAGGAATGGAACTCTCTTTTCACCAGTTTTTAAACAATGGCTAAATGACATGGTTTCGTTTTTACACCTAGAAAGGATATGTTATATAAAGACAGGTTCCATGGCACAGTTTAATAAGATTTGGGGTCACTTTTTAGTAGCCTCAAGGAGTAAAAAGCTCCTTTCTGAATTGAATTATACATAATCAAATTTTAAGTCTTGCTTACTTTTGATACTGTACCTGCTTTTGATGTAAAGGCACAACTATGAATGATCTGGCTGTCATTGTGTGTGTGTGTGTGTGTGTGTGTGTGTGTGTGTGTGNTGTTAAATGTTTTGTGTGGCTTATTAAAAATTTATAAAGAAATTTTTTTTTTTTTTTTAAATGACCGTCCCTTCTGCATTCTGATGTGTTAGCAGGTGAAACATTGAATTTTAAGGTGCGTGTATCACCTGGACATTTGATTTTGAAAGATTAGGGCATTTGGCAAAATAACAGGAAAACTAAAATTCACTTTTATGTTTTGGAAAATGGTTGTCAGTAACATAACGCATATGCTTGTAATATTTACTGGGCTTAAAGGATGTTATTGGGATAGGTGATCTATCATCACGAACACTGATTCCCCCCATTTTTCAGACTTACCGACAGTAGCTTTAAGAAAGCACAAAAAACCCAAACACATTAGCAAAACACATCAGCATTTTCGTAATATTTTTGTGTTTTCTAAAGGTGTTGTGTTTTCCTAATGTTTTTGCATTTTCTTAATGTTGTTGTATTTGGCACTCAGGGCCACCGTATAAGAGGGATTAAGGTTCCTACATCCATTCATCCGTGCAAGGAAAGATGGGAATGTGTGTGTGTGTGCATGCATACATGTATGTAATTCCATCAGGGACACTGATGCTTCTTGGAATTTTGGACACCCTGCAAAGACCCCAAAAATAACTAAATATCTATAATCCCATGTTACGAGGCCATTATCCAGAACGATTCAGGGCTTCCCCCCTCTAAGGGCTTCCTCTCATTTATAAAAAAAATAAGAATGACACAGCAAGCCAAATGCATTTCCATTGACATGTCATATTCATCTCTGACTTGGTCTCAATCCCCTTTGAAGCTGGTCTGGACAAGTCAACCGGACCTGACCTTGAAATGACTTGGAATGCGAGTCACATGATCCTGACTGCAGGTCATTCAGCAGTTATGAAGAGAGCTCAGTGTTTTCACTCATTATAAAATCATTTCACTCCAAGCTCTCTCAAATCTGTCCTATGTGATATAGTAAACCTATTTAGATGTTCGGCATTAAATATTGTAAGAAAACTCTAACTGGACTAATGGATGAAATAATAACCATTTTTCCATGTTTAAATGACAAACCATATTTCAATGGCAGCATGTTTGCTTTTAAAACGCACCCCTACGTAAATGTAACAGATCATAGGAGGCATTCCCAAACAACTGTTTAACAAAATATCTGCACTACTATTTCAGGGATTTGTCTCTTTATGTTGATATAACAATTCATATTTCACAGGCAGAAACTTGGCTCGACTTTAAAGATTTACAGCTGTTTGGAGCAGTTTGGACAACCTGAAGTTTGAAGAGTAAAACGCACAAAGTACAGCTTAGGGCATTATGGTGATTTATGTAAGAGTGGATCAAAGTCATGCCTCCTCTAGGTTCCCTACAAGATGGAAGAAGCACAATTGTAGGAGTGCTATAAACGGTTTACCCAGGCTTGAGTTTGATGAGACTTGATTCCAACTAAACCTCACTCATCCAGATTTAGCACCACTGTCACTCAACCTTAGATGTATCAATGATATCAACACACACATTGTCATTTATCTTTTGGAATACTACATATAGAGAAAAATGGTTTCAGACAAATGAGAACAAGACCCACAAAGTTTTATTTTTTAAAGCGCAGAATCAAAAACTGCACTAGTTACTTTCAATTGATCAGCACATGATGTAGGAATGTTTCACATGGACACATGAGGTTCACAGGCTCATCTGTCTTCAATTTGTTTGGAGAAAGGCCTGTCAACTCTGCCTAGTCAAATTCACCCATGTGCTTATTATCAACTTCAAATGTGCTAAAATATAACTTTCTTTTGGTTGTAAATATGTATGAGAGATATATTGCTTAAAAAAAATATCCTCTAAACCAGCAACTCTTGATATGAGATGACATTCTGAGATGTTGCGGCTCAGTGCCAACTCTGGCTGAGACTTTGGCTCGCTTGGTTCATTCTTGTCCAGACTGTAAAACTTAAAATTGATCTTGCCCTTTACTACAAAAAACATATTCTGAGACAGACATATTATTTGCTGCTCACTTTTATTTTCTGACACAACTACAGCATTCTTTCATCTCGCTTTGTGAAAGCCTATCTGTAAGATGCCCTCACATTCTACCCTATAGATATATTGGAAATGCAATATAGTTCGCTCTACCACCTGGGGCCTCATTTATAAAACTGTGTGTGGAATCCATTCTAAAAGTTTACCTACGCTCAAAACAGGGAAATGGCGTACGCACAAAAATACCCAGATTTATAAAATTGTGTATGCACAGCTTCAAGCAATTTCCCCTTTATAAATCACAACCAGCTTGGAAATGTGCACACGTTAATAACACTCATATCCCACCCATGACACTCCCACAATTTACCATAAATGGTGCATGAAAAATGTTTGTGAATATGTGAATACTGATATCCATATAAATGTGTTTGTATGTCATTGCACTTCAGAGAGAATGGTGGCTTCTCATTGGTAGATCAAGAAAAAAAATCATGAGGCAGAAATGCAGGTATTATGGACGAGGAGAAATCAGAAAAATGTTAGATTTGGAGCCTCAGCAGCAACAACAATCACAACATTCTGCAGCTGGAAATGAGCCAGTTTAACAAATAGTAAATCATTTAAAATTTAGATTACACTGAATTAAAAGTTTGTCAGACCCGAAGGTGGATGACAGAAGGTGCAGCGCTGCATACAGGATGGGACACTGACGTACAGGTGAATCTGGTAAATCCATTTTAGATTTTTTATTTTCATAAACACATCATATTCAGCAGCTCTGAGAGCGTCAGACTGAGCTGCTTTGCGCGCTGACGGTTTGGAAACGTAGTGAGAAACTGCACCTCTGACATGCAGGTTATAAATGACAGAATCATGCACAAATAAACGTGACAATCTATCAGTTATGACAGATCAATGAAAAATCAGACAGATGTCATGATCAGAATATTAATTCTGTTGTTCTGTTGCTTCACTTCTCTGCTTCTCTATCTGTGTCACCAAACACCCCAAAAGTCTCCAAAATGTTCGTATGCATGGGTCAGAGTTTGCTTAAAGGTGCGCACATTCTGTCGTCAAGTTTGTTTTTATAGATCACAACCTTGTGTGGGAAGTGGCGTACACCGTTTTCAGGCCTCGCTTTGTGTGTACGCAACGGTTACAAATGAGACCCTTGGTCTTTTCAGACTTATTGCAGAAGTCTCATCAGGTTTGATGATGTGCATAACTACTTGGACATCTTGGACATTTATTAATGTTGCAAATAGGAGATAAGAAAAAAAATCTTTGTGATACTACGTAGATTCACATAGCGAAGAAAAGGTTTCAATCAATCATTATCGGGAATTCTAGATGTTATGGATAGTTATGCACGAGGAGCAGCATGACAGCTCCAAACAATGTGTCCCTCAGGTTAAAACTCAACAGAGAAGAAGCTCAGAAAAGAAATTCACTTCTTCAAGGAAGGAGAAATAGCTGCCTGGGTCAATTCATTACAATCAATACATTTTTATATTTCCAAATCCTGTACTTTAATATATTTACTATTTCTTGCCTTTAGAGTGAATGGATAGGACAGAAGGGTGGTGTGACATTCCCCAGCTGAAATCAAAATCAAATTGAAGTCATTACAAATAAATATGACTAATTACCTAAGCCCAAAAACCCACAAATAAAGTTTGACTTGATCATGATGTGCTGTCACTCAACGCATTACTTCAACGCTTTGTTGTAATATTATCCTTTAATCATACGTTCAAAACTGAATTCGACGACACAAGTGCTGCACAGTATATTAATTACGACAGTGTGTTACCCAATGAAAATGATCTTTGAAGAACGATTATAACAATGATAACTATGGCAGTTTATGTAAAACATGCTGGTTGAGATGATTCTGAGACGACATCACAGTGAGACTGCAGGCTTCTCTCAATGAATAAACCTGAAGGAAATACTGTATGTGTGTGTGTGTGTGTNGGGGGGGGGGGGCGTAATATATTATGTGCTTCATTATATGGCATCACTGACATTCTGTTGGTATAAGCAATCTATATGGTAAAAGCATTGAAGCGCTGAAATGTTACTCCTGTGAAGTTAATCCATTCATCAGTCTTTTCCACCTTCCAATTTGACATGAGTCCAGTTGTGCAGCAGTGGGTGCCTGCTGAATAGAAGCCATCTGGTGCTGCTGTTTCACAGTGCTCAATGCCAGAAAACACATGAAACCCCTTCAGGGATTCTCTTCTTTTGGAACCACGCATTTTACAGAGTAGCCTCCACTGAACTCTGATCTGGTGCTGAAAGCGCTCCTCTGGGCTCGCCGTTGCAGGAAATCCCTTCTTGCGCTAACAACCAGTTGTACCAAATTAAATTGATCCCTCTGTGGCCAAGTACAATTTTATGAACATGGAATTAAAAAATAAAAAAAAATAGATGCAAAAAATAAAGGAAGCAGAAAAATATCTGTGGTTTTAAGATTCCAACGCATGAACACTTATTTCCCATAACACATTGCAGAAAATGTGATCTGCATTCAGATGTTATCTAGAAGAGGAAAATACACATTAATGTAATGTGTAAATGTACACAGAACATACTGTGACTGGAATGCAGACCAATCTGTTAGACCACATATGAATGTGGTCTGGTTCACATTGTGATTGAATATCAGTACAAGTAGCCAGGTGTAAATGTAATCCACACATCTGAAATGCATGTGAGATGAAATCAGTAAACCCCCTCAGACATATTTCTGGATTGTATACTTCTGAGCATATGAAATTTACATCTTTTAATAATGTTTTTAAGGTATTTTTCGTTTGACATGCCACACGTTGTCTCAATGTTGTTGAATCTCAATGTCTTTGAATTGTCTCAATGTCTTTGAATTGCACTGTAAAGCACTTTGTGGTGTCTATTATTGAAAGCTGCTAAATAAATAAACTTTTACTAACTTACTCTCCTTAACAAAGTTATTTTGAATCAGTTGTTGCATGTTGTATGGAACATGGCTTCTACTTAAGCTGCGGTGTAGAAGCTTGCATGTCTCTGAGAACTCAGGAGCTGTACCAATCGGCAAGTTCAACCAAGCCAGGTAGGTCTTGAGGGAGATACCAGACAAAAGCAGCCTGCTGGTCCTACTAGGTTTGGGGTTGGATGATGCTAAAAAAAAAAATTTCCACTCTGTAAAATCAACATCCTATTAAAGAAACAGCACTGGCATCATCAAACACAACAATCAGGAACCCACAAGGAAATTCCAGCCAAACAGCATCTGGAACCCTGATGAAAGGTCATCTCAGGAATCTGGAGCTCCGAAAGTTATCTAATGAGGCCCAAAACCAAAGTTTACGTTGGAATGTCCCACACCATATTTGAGACGTCAAAGACAAGTTGTGAAAGGCCAAAACCACATGGTGCAGTTATAATGAGCTTAGGGAGATGAAGGGAGTTACAGGCCAAAGTCAAGGATGGGTGAAGGGGCATTAAAGCTAGTTGCAGCCTCACATCTCAGGATTAAAGATGAAGCAGCTGAGTAACACGCTGATCTTCATTGGCTTTTATCTGTGACACACGTTTACAACAACACTGCCTTAATGGGACACCGGTGCTCTGATTAAAAGATTTATGAATGAGCTTCAGTTATCAAATGAACTGAAACAAATGGCAGTGGAAGGTAGGAAAAATAATAATAGTTACCACTCCAGTAGTATATTGTGGGAAATGACGGTCACTAACATAACACATATGCTGGTTATGTGTGTGTGTGTGTGTGTGTGTGTATATATATATGTGTGTGTGTGTACATATATATACATACATACATATATATATACATACATACATACACACACACAAACACACACACATATGGCTCAAAAAAAGCAAAACCATTGGTATGGGACTTTAGGAAAGAATGATGGGTTTAAAGGATCATACCAGCAATTGTGCATTTTTGAGCCCCATATATACAATTCATATACGTTACATTACTGCCAACCATTTCCCAAACCATACTACTGGAGAGGTAAATACTAGAATCATATTTCCTACCTTCCAGACTGCCATTGGTTTCAGTTCATTGCACTATGCTATTAAAATCAACGTGTAGAGACTTGAAACATGCTTGATCCATCACAGCGAATAACATGTCTATTAGGTTTATTTTGCTGAAGTAACTTCATTTAACTGATCCAATACAGAGCTGCACGGAAGACGATGTATGTCTCCGCCAGGAAATAGTCCCATGAGAGAAGACAGCTTTTACAGAGAAATTAAAATGACCGTCTCCTCTACAATCGTGCAAAAGCTAAACATCAAATTTTAAGGTGGGTGTATCACCTGAATGCTTGATATTGAAAGATTAGAAGATTTGAAACAAAATAACAGGAAAACTAAAACCTGGTTTACGTTTTGAAACTTGGTTGTCAGTAACATGAAAACGGATTGGGATCAAACATGCACGATTGCCGGTGTGGTCCTTTAAGCGTTGAGGTCATAAGCAATGCAGATGATGTGTTTACAGTGTTGTTTTCTCTTTCCCCTTGGTATGCTCTACAGAATGCCTGTGCCCTGCCGTGGCCTCTGGATTGTTAAGTCGAGCAACCAGCTGGTATGGTACCTATGTCAAATTTCTTAGATGAACCTTTACACCCATGCGTGACTATAGTCGTGAATATACTATTAATAATAATTATTGATATCCTGTCCATCCTACAAAAGAATAACAGAAACAGCTGGACTGAGTTGAGCAGCAAGGCAAACAGGAAAGAGGAACCCAGCAAATTGTTTTCTGATGATCCATCACTTCTCTTGCTGCTGGGAGATACAAATGTCAGCAGCCACTAAAAAAGTTACAACTCCTTGTTAACTGCAAACCCCGGAAAAACAACTGTAGTAAAAGATGGATGTGAAGTAGTGGTTCCATAGTAGTAAAACTGGTCTTTAGGGATTTTGGCAGAAGAGAAGAAAGCAATAAAGTGTTTTTTTTTTCTTTACAGGAAATATTTATTTAGTGTTATTTTGAAAACATCATACTTTTAAAATGGGACACAATTGTATGACAGTTCCTACAATTTCTCAGCAGTGACCTCACATTTTCATTTTGCCATTCGTGAATCTTCAGCAAAGCACGGACCAGTGAGCCCATCTAATTTCATTAAATGTCACAGTGTGGAATGAGGTAAAAAAAAATAAAAGCATATTTAACATATAATTCCAAGTTGAACTGTGTTTCAGTCTGATAAACATCTTTGCTATAGCATGTGTTATTATTATTGCAGATCACATTTTTAGGCGAGCTATCCCTTTAAACCTAGAACAATAATAGTGATCATAGCCGTTATTTGTATAAATCTTTCATAGTGCAACTGGATTTGTACACGTGTGAGCTGAATATTAATATGCCATCATGTACGCTTTCAAAAAAATTTTTAAAAAACCTGTCAGCACAGTCCTTTACAAGCAACGACATTTACATACACGCAAAAACAGTTCTCCGTCTTGAGTAACGTAGCAAAACTCTTATTCTACGCACATTTCACAGCGCCAAAAGCTACCGTAAATGCTCTATTAGTGGCCGAGGCCTTTATTTACCTCAACTGCAGAAAGAACCCAGCCAATATTGGAGACAAGCAAATAAGAGACAGGCCTTCATTTCTAATTTTGCCTTTGGACAAACTCATAACTTCATTAAAAAAAAAAAAAAAAAAAAAGATGTCAGTGTGAACACGCCTCCAGGCAGCTTTTAGATAGGTTCGTTTTCATCCACTTTTCCCACTTGGTGATAATGGCTCGTCCCTGGCAAGGAGCGAGTGACGGGCTCCACGTTTATGGCTTTGTTTCACGTTGAGCCTGATCGTGCCTTCTGGCTGGCGGGACAATGGCTGGAGAGGCTTTAAAATGGTTTGGTACTCCAAACATAGCTGCTGTCATCTGACGGCAGCAGCAGATTACAGTAACAGTTTCCTGGGCCAGTAAAAGACATACTCTAAACCCAGCCTTTATATGAGACCCGCTTTTATTCCGTCCTGCTGACTCCGCCCCCTGGCTATTATTATGCTGCGTTGGAGCTACCTCGGAAAAATGCGTTGCAACGGCATGTGAAGTCAGAGCTCCAACTGGGAAACTGGGACCAAAATTATCTACCCCAACTTCAGGAGTATGACGTCATTCAACATGGCGACACCCATGGAAGCGAGCTCTGTGAATGGAAATGACCAGCTAACAGTCGAATAAAGTACTTTTTCTTACATGACATTGAAATAAAAAGGTCAAGATATATCACCAAATTGGAAAGAATCAGAATCAGACAGAAGCACATTTTCTGGACTGGAGTGGCCGTTGCGTCTTAGTGCACCGCCAGTTTGGAAAAAGAAAAAACAAAACAACAACAACAACAAAAACTTATGTGAAAGAAATTCAAGGCACTTACAATTACGGCTGAGGGAAATTTACACAAGAAAGCAAACAAAATTTTCCAACGTATTTAATGTGTCGTACCGGAATCTGGTGAGACAGACGCAGCGATAGGAAAGGCACCTGCTTCTGTCTTAAAGTAGAAAAACTGGATCCAAACAAACAAGGCATTCCCATTCATCCGTAAAGTGCATCACGTGACCCTGTTCAGGCCACATTCCAGATAATTCAATGTTAGCTTGATAACCACAGCGACACAGTACCCACACATCAAACAAACACCTCTCAAGGCCTATTTGGGTCTCAAAATATGGCTTATAGGGATTGTGTTTCGGCTTGACAAAAACTTTATTGTTGCTATGCTTATGCTAAGGTTTATCAATTATCTATTACTTATATGACTGGATTCTTAATGAAATTACATATTTTCAGCGGGCTTCCAACAGACTCTGCTTTATCAATTCTCATTTTGCTTTTCCATCAGAATTGTGGCTCGTTAGTCTCAGAGCTCCCGACTTCTGGATTTATTTTGTAAATCAACACCATTCCCTTGTTTTGGAATGGGAACGTCCCTCTGCATTCCAGAGACGCAATCTGAGATAATTGTGAGCATCTGGAATACGTGAGCAATTGTTAGGAGTGCCTTAAGCATAAACAAGCCATACCTTTGAACTGATTTAAACACAATCTACACCAGGCAACATGCCATAGCAGCTCTGATGTTGTAACTATTCAAGCATCTTCTTTAAAGGACCACACTGGTGGTTTTCCATGTTTAAGCCCAATAAATACTATGTGCATACACGTAACATTACTGACAGCCATTTTTCAAAATATAAAACCGTATTTTACTTTTGCTATTATTTTGCCGAATCCCCTAATCTCTAAAAATTAAATGTTCAGGTGATACACCCATCCTAAAGTTTAATGTTTTGCTGATAACACACCTGAATATAGAAGGTACCAGCCTTTTTAAATTTCTGTATAAAAGCAGCTAGCGGAGACATGCAGTTTCGTCCATGTAGTTCCGTGCTGGACCAGTTAAATTTACTTTCGATAAAAAATTTAACAGATGTCATGTTCGCTGTGATGGATTATGCATCTCAAGCACATTTCAAGTATTTTAATAGCCCTGGAATGAACTGAAAAATGTTTTCTAATATTTATTGCTTTTTAGGAAATGGTTGTGAGTAATGTAACATGTATGCCGGTTGTATATACTGGGCTCAAATAGTGAAAAAAACACCAGTATGGTCCCTTAAATTTGCATAATCAATGGCTAGAGAAGCAACCCATGGGATATTGTACAAATATGTGTGTGAAATTGATGTTGGAATGTAGAAGGAAAGTGACATGATTAGTGACACAACACCAGAAATTCCCTTAAAAAGCCACACTGGGCCAAAACTCCCAGGTTCTAAACGGGTTTGTTACCAAGTATTTTAGATGAACTTGGCTTACTGCAAAAGGGGGGAATGTGACATTACTTTTTTTTTTGAAGAGGAATTCAACCAGACAATGAAATTTCTCAACTAATGCGTCTGTCTACACCCACAAAACGTTAATGGCAGTATGGGACGATGACATAGAAGCACCAGTATAAACGCTGCGCTAACTGAAAAGTGACAGAAAACGTAAAAGGCGTCTTTCCACTTTCTTTATCCTGAGTCACTGGCATCCGAACGTGGGGGTGTCAGTTCATTGATTTGAGGTGAGGGCACAAATATGGAGCTGTGAGGTAATGAATGTCTGTAGAAAGTGATGTGGTGATTCAGGATCTCTGTGGATTGTCTCGGTTGGGTCACTTAGCAAACCACTCGATGACAGAGTCCACAAGTGAGTTTTTTTNTTTTTTTTTTTTTTTTTTGTTTTGGTCAAGAAGCCAAACTTTGTCTTTGTAGTCGCTGGGGAGAAGTGATCTGCCACAGCAGGAGGTTCTGAAGTGATGGAGGACTGAGAAATCCACAGTTTGATGAATGTTGACTTACCGTGAGGTTTCAGTACCATTTAATTCCAGATACAGTTCTTATATAAAGTTTTTCAGTGTGTACCAGAAGTTGCATTGAAAGGGTGGGGGTNGGGGTGGGGGTGGAGGAATCTGCTGTGGAATTGGCTCTTATACTGCAAAGCTGTCTCCTTTTAACTTCATCTATACATCTTAGATAAAAGACCCCTTGGGGTCCAGGGAAAGGAGAGAAATGGAGATGGCAGGAGAAAGAACAATCCAAACTTGGGGCAGCATGATGATGGATGGAGGAATGTGGGCATATGTGGCGTCAACCGCGAGGAATTAGGAGGGGAAAGAGGAGGACCCATGCAGTGTGCTAGTGTTCCAGCTGCTTGTGATAAAGCTGGGTGACCTGGATGACCGGAGGGGAGCCGCTGAGCGACGGCCCACACCAGCACGCAGACAATCGCACCGGCTTGACCTNGACCGGAGGGGAGCCGCTGAGCGACGGCCCACACCAGCACGCAGACAATCGCACCGGCTTGACCTCACAACTGCTGCCACTGGAGAGACTGGAATCACAGCAAAAGAAATGCAGTCGGCGATTGTCTAATCTAGCTCAAGCTGAGATATGAGAAGTGAACGTGTCAGTGAAAAATGCAAGCGTAAGCATGAAGACAAAAGAATCTATGAAGAAACACAGAGGAGAAATGTTAGAGTTGCAGAAATTCAGGTTGGAAGAGACGAGACGAGATGTTATTAACGCCGCAGAAACAACAAGTGGCAGTTTTTACAGAAAACATCTGAATAAAATGTTTTCCCTCTGACTCTCCAGACGGGTCTAAATACTCCAAATACAGATGACAAATTGAAGGGAAAACCAACATAGAGTGTCTTGCAGCATAAGTGTGAAAGTTAGTCATTATGATGCAGAGTATCAGGGCGGTATGGAGCACAATCCACTGCAGTCAGTGAAAACACACCAGGGTTGGGGACAAATCATTTTTGGCTTTATCGATTCAGAATGCAAAGCTCGTGAATGACAAAGTATAGATTCTTATTTTATATGATCAAATTGAAACGGATTTTTACTTTACACCATTTTCACTTACTCGTTTCTTGTCATATGTTGCAACACCTGGGCTGGTGTGTATAAAACCAGTCAGAGTCAAACTTTAGCGTGTAGTATGTCAAAATTGAAAGAGTAACATGATTTCGGTTTTATTCTTAGAATTAAGTAATAACCCTTACAGAAGACAACAAGGAGAACAATGGCTCATTATTTCAATACCAAGCAGGTATAGCAAGCTGCCAATTTTGTATGTTCCCAACTTATATATACTACAGTACGTTCTTTTATCATAATTGCGTAATGTAGAGCACATGAGGCTACAAGAGCTGTGGTGGAATATACTTTTTTTTATATTTATTATATTTGCAGGCCTGCTATTGGCTGATTCAGTGGTTGATGGCGCCATGTTGGGTCAACAATACTGTAGCCTTTATTTCAGCTCTTTGAAATCAGGCTTAGACTCTGCTCAGAGTTACTTTTAGCTTCTTTGCACAAAGCTAATAAGTTCTACTTTTGCTCAGAATGTTTTTACTCGTAAGTTAAAGTTTTGGATGACCTTAATTAAGAGTATTTCTGAGAAGTTTTATGCACATCAGTCACGGCTTTCTAAACTTAGTTGCGGCCTATAGCCCCGTTCCTTTTTTTGTAACAAGTTCTATCGACTTGCTCGGCCTTTAACGTGGCTGTTACAGGCCACTGCAGAGTCACATCGAGCCAGGTACTGATGTAGGAAGAGAGGAGGAGCTTGTTGCAGAATTTCCTGAATCATACGTCAAAAGTGAACCGGCCCCAACCCTGAGACTCACCCTAAGTACAGCCATTCAATACCCTCATACTACAAAACAAGACACTGCCATTACAGCACAGTGAGAATCAGTGGGATGCACATTACTGGGAAGAACGAAACAAAAAGACAGTACGTCGCAGGTTCAACCCGCACAGCTGATATACAGTATGAAGTACCTGACGTGTTACATGGTTCAGATTGGGGCAGCGCTGCTGTGGAACATGAGGGCAAAAAAGGGAAGTAAAACATTAACAAAAAAAAAAAAAAAAAAANAAAAAAAAAAAAAAAAAAAAAGTAAAAGATGAAAAAGCTGCAAGTAATTTTAATCTAGCATCTTTCAAATTAATGATATAATTATAAAAAATATATATATAAGACAACATACTCTTGTAAAAAATAAAACAGAAACCAAAAACATTCATCTTGGCAGGCGTTCAGGTCCAAAAGTCACAGCTTCACTGAACTGAAATAAAATTTTGGGACATGCAGCTCCTGACATTAGCTCACTAGTAACATGCACCATTCAAATTACCACAGTATTTGTTGGAAAATGAGCACCAGATGTGAGACATCCTCAGATTTCAAAAAAATTGAGCTTGTATGATTACAGAACCTTTAGAAATGTTATACAGTCAGTCGCTGCAACTTCACCTTCTGAACGGAAATTGCCACAGATTAGTGCAATCTTCAAAAGAGGAAATAAATCACTGGCAGGAAACTACAGGCCAATTAGTTTGACATCTGTTGTATGTAAGACAATGGAAAAATCTAATTAGAAATATATTGTTGATCACATGAGGTCAAACAGATTGTTTAGCAATAAGCAGTATGGATTTATATCTGGAAGAATGACAAAACTTCAGTTTCTTCCTGTTCTTGATAAGTGATCAGCAGCTAAAGATAGAGGACATTCAGTGGACTGTATTTACTGTATATGGACTTCCAGAAAGCTTTTAATATAAAAGACTAAACGAATAGTGGCAACACTGAAGTCATACTGTATCAATGACAGGAATTACAGACAGGACAGAGGACTTTTTATGTAATAGAAAACAGATGGTGGTAAATGGTGCCTTTCACGTTGGAGGCCTGTGATCTTAGGAGTGCCACAGGGCACTCCTAAGATCACAGTGTTTTAGGCTTGTTTTAGGTTTGTTTTTTGTGTACTCTTTGTGGTTTTTTTAATAAATGATTTGCCAGATTTAATAAAGTCTGATGCATATCTTTTTGCAGATGACACAAAAATATTTTGAATTATTACGAAGGACTCTGATGTTATTCACCTTCAAGATCTCCATAATGTGAGTAATTGGGGTGACTGGCCCAAACTAAACTAAAATTAAATCCAGAAAAATGCAATTATCTTCTTGTAGGGAGATCAAATGATAAAATAGTTAAGTACGTGACTGGAAGATTCAGAAAGTGAAAGAGGAGAAGGATGTAGTGTAGTCGTTGATAGTTCCCTTGAATTTCAAATGCACATTTTGGAAAAAATTAAAAAGGCTAATTCTATGTTAGCAATAATTAGAAGATTTCAGTAAGGCAACATTTCTATCACTATATAAATCTTTGGTGAAGTGTCATGTCATGTCAGTGTAATGTCTCTAGTTTGCTGAGTATAAATGAATTAAAAGGAGCATTTTTAAGTAGAGAAGCTGATAAGATAGTAAGTATTGATGGGTTAAGGTGGTGTTTTTCTTCAAAAGAGACAGCTGATAAGTTGCTATGCACGAATAAATCAATGGAGTTTCATTTTTGTTTTGAGAGGGAGGGTGATTAGTGAGGATGGGTGAATCGAGGGAGTGAGTTTTAAAGACAGAGTAGCATTTGATGAAGATTGATGAATTTTTGAAGGACACACTGAACTTTTGTCACTTTGACGTAGCCAAGAACACAGCCACGGAAAAGAGTTTTGTACTTTGTTTTTCTGTGTGTGATATATTTATATGACCCATGAGGTTCTGTGAAAACAAACTGGCTTATCAGGGTAAATCGGAGGGGGAAAACAGAACGATCTAATTTCTATATGTGTGTGGGACAAAGCATGAAAAGCCCTCACGACTCAGGAAGACCCATCCACATCATTTACATTAAGGCCGTGTAGAGGGAAATGCAGTCAAAGAAAATGTGCCGTGTTGGATGAAAAATAAATTCGGAGCAAACTCAGAGCAAATTTCAACAGGTTTCCTGCTTGAACCACATAGAAACAAAGAAAATGAGTTATTTTCATTAAATGGGTTTGGCCACGTGTATCTGGTATTATTTTATTATGCGCTGCATGTCTTTGAGAAAACAGCAACTGCACTGTTTGAAAAATGACTCCTGAGAACTTCCCAACAGTGACAGCAGGAAGAGAAGCTGTTAAGTGCCTGGTGATTCATGTGCAGTATTACACATTCATCACATGACCTTGCCCTCAACCTGAGCCATTTCCTCCAAATATAAGGAAATTAACTTCATGGCCATGAGGAGGAAGGGCAGTGGGTTTTGCAAGGGGCTTTTAACTTAATTTGCTACATGCTTAACCTACAGCTTATTTGATTTAGTGTGTGTTTGGTCTTGGCGTTTGTGAGTGCACTCCACATCTCTTGTGTTAGCAGGGTTGTATGTGTGTGTGTTATTTTTTTTTTTTTACCTGGGGTCGTCAGGCATGTCCTGATCGGCCTCTGCCGCGGATGACTCCACATCTACCTCTGTGCTGCTTTCACTGCCCTGAGCTGAGAGGCCACACGGAGACTCTGGACTCACACACTCTCCACTGCGAGGGACAGATGGACACGCACAGTCATTCAAAAAAAAAAACAAAACAAAACATTTCTTACTGAGTTAGATTGGATAGTTAGATTTAACACTTTGTGATGTCAGCACATGGTGTAATCCAGATTGTCGATGAAAGCATATAATCTGTACTACCGCTCAAAAGTTTAGAATCACTCGTCATTCAAGTAGTTCTTATTTTATTCAATAACAGCGTTTTTTAAATTATATGAAACAAACACCGACATGTATTTTAAGATGTTTTAAGTATTTCAAATATTAGGAAAAAAAGTTTTTAAATGATTAATAACACTATTTTACTGATTTTTCATCAAAATATCAACTGTGAGATTTAATCGCTGCTTTGCAAATATGAAGCATCAATTTCTAGAGCATCAGGGAATAATCTAGAATTTCCTAATAATCTCTGGAACCACATACAGCTTCTCTACATGAATTTGGAATCATCTACAACTCATGTCATGATTCTGGACAATTGTAAAACGTCTTAATTTCTTACAGCCTTTTGGAAATAATTTTAAACCTATGTAGGTGCATAATACTAACAGACACAGCAGAATCATTTTATACATACGTACATATGAAACAAAACTAGTATATTAGTGGATACAGTGATTCTATGTGAAAATCATGAGTGATTCCAAACTTCTGAGCAGTAATGTATCTTGTATGACTTTGTGTGTGTGTGTGTGTGTGTGTATTTCTGCTGACTTGATGTGCTTCTCCAGCAGCAGGATGGCCTGCTCCTTCTCCTCCAGCCTCCTCCTCAGGGTGGCAATCTCTTTCTGCTTCTCTAGAAGCTCCTTCTGGAGACGGTAGTTGCTCTCCTCCAGAGTCTCACAGAATGCCTGGAGGGAGGGAGGAAGGGAGGTGCATCAGGTAAAGACAAACATAGGATGTTTGATCACAGTGGAAGCAAATGGAGGGGAAAAAAAGTGACAGGGAGAGGAAGGTTTTATGGGAAGAGATGAGAGACAGAGGTTGACAGATGGAATAAGAAAGGAAGAGGGATGTGAAGAAGGCAAGGGATAACAGATGACACGACAAAAAAAAATTAAGGATAACAAAAGCAGGTGAGGAGGAATTTGTGGAACAATCTGTTCATCACTCCTAATACTACCTTCTTGCCCGTAATCTGCAAGAACTGATCTGTATGACTAAAAGCACTAATTACACAGTGTTCACTTTGCTGGACACAGGATGCTTAAAATAGGATTTACATGACCAGACATTTATTTACCCCGCACTCTAAACACACTGAACACCTACGATAACTGCAACCACACCTCCTGGTGATGACGTTTGGTTCGCTGTGATGGATTACGCATCTTGAGTATGTTTCAAGCCTCTACAAGTTAATTTTAGTAGTGTGCTGGGACGAACTGAGACCAATGGCAGTGCGGAATGTAGGAAAAACGAATCTATAATGTCCCGCTCTAGTAGTACGTTTTGGAAAATGGCTGGCAGGGATGTAGCGTGTCGTCATACATGCTACCTCACGAGCACACCCGCACACACTTACCCGGCTCTCCTCCAGACTATCAAAGGGCCCAGGTGGGTCGTCCAGGCACAGAAACTCTCTCACTGCCAGGCTGTCAAAGAGAAAGAGAGGTAGAAGACATTAGGAATACTTCATATTTAACAGCAATAAAGGACAGAAAAGTAATCACACTGCCCAGATATCATGTTAGCAGCTTAATAAGTCACAGCAGGCTCAATACACTGTATGGAATTCATTAAAAAAAAAAAAAAATCACTACCTACACAGCATCACACGCTGCGATAATTGAAGCTCATTATAGCTTCCTTTATGGTAATCAGTGTCCCATTAAAAGGACCATACCACCCATTTTGCATGTTTGAGCCTAATATATTCAGTTTTCATACATGTTACTTTACTAACAATCATTTCCCAAAGGATAAAACTGTATTTCAGCTTTCCTGATATTTTGAAAAATCTCTTAATCTTTCAAAATCAAATATTCAAGCAATACACCCACCTTAAAAATCGATGTTTCGCCTGGTAATAATTATGCAAAATTATGAAGTCACGTCTTAAAATTTTTTGATAAACGCCGGTCTTCTTTTGGGACTATATTCCCTGGTGGAGTCACACATTCACTTCCCGCTTTTTACTGCGCTTAAATGCTAAAATTACCAAACTTCGAAGAAAAAAAAACAAACAAACAAAAAAAAAAACCCCTGAACACACGTCTTGTTTATGATGATGGATTACCTATCCCAAGAACGTTTCAAGTATCAACAAGTTGAAATAGCGTACCAGAATGAACTGAAACCAATGGCGGTCTGGAAGGCAGGAAAAACATTTTTAACTCACCATTCCAGTAGTATGCTTTGGGAAATGATTGTCAGTAACATTACGTGAATGAAAATTGAATATATTAGGATCAAACATGCAAAATGGATGGTATGGTCCTTTAAGTCTGGCGCTAAGATTGATGAATCCTGCCCACTGGCAACCTAAGACAGTAAAGGCATCATGGCTTCCTTTACTGTCATGTTGAAGATTATTAACATTTTCTCTCTCTCTCTCTCTCTCTCTCTCCCTCTCCCTCTCACCAGTTGGCAATGTCCTTGTGCGCCACAAGGTTTTGCAGAAACACCTGCAGTCCCAGCTGTCTGTCTTCCAGGAAGTCGCTGTCGTAGTTGTCTTTGAACCAGCGTTTTGGAGGCAACGAGAGGCGGAAACCAGGGAACATCTCCTTCAGCTGGAACACACAAAGCATGGTGAGGAGTGAGGCTAGTCTTTTATCTAACACGACTGAAAAGAGTAATATAATAATAATTAAATAATTTTTATTTCTCATAGGACCCCACTTGGAAGTGAGAAAAGGTCAACATATACCAAATTCATGAGGCAGGAGGAATACAAAAACATCTTCATACAAAACAAGCAATAATTAAATAAATATTACATACGATTAAATGTTAGTACAATCTGAATGCTGCGCACAGCGTCGCGCAAATTAACGGGTCGCTAATGTGCACATTTGGTGAAACTAACCCTGGCAAAGTTGAGGGAAAAAGTATTTGTTCCGGTTGCTTTATGTCCACAAACACGGCACAGCAACACGAGGGTGTGTTATCAGACAACACCCTCAGTCACACCGCAATAACCCAGATACACTACATGTGGTCTTCAGCTGGAGGGTAAAGGAAAGGGTAAAAATGCTTATGGGGAGCCACTGTACCCTGCTGACATGGTGTTACCACACACTGGGCTAAAATATGTTGGTGCGGATTGTTCTCACAGCCATGGGACCTGAAAAATGTCTTAAAAAAAAAACCACACACACATGACCTCTATAATAATGCATCTGTCACCCATCCTCAATCTGTGTTGTGACTGACAGGATAGAAAACTTCTTCAATTTCATCCTGGTCTCCCCCACGGCTTCTCCGCGGGTAAATGGAAACTTGATGTATTTCTCTTTTCTCTACCTCTGTTTTGTGAGGACAAACAATTCATTGGTATCATTTTTATCTAAAGGACCATACCAGTCGTTTTGAGCCTAATATATTCAATTTTCATACACATAACGTTACTGACAATCATTTCCCAAAGCATACTACTGGAATGGTGAATTAAAAATGTTTTTCCTACCTTCCAGACTGCCATTGGTTTCAATTAATTCTGGTACGCTATTAAATCAACTTGTTGATACTTGAAGCGTTCTTGGGATAGGTAATCCATCACCAAGAACAACACATGTATTCAGGGTTGTATTGTGATTAAAAAGTCTGCATAGTGGAACTTCTAACCTCAGTATTATTTAAAATCAATGCAGAATATATTCAAAGAGGAAATTAATACTGTTGCTCATCCCCACCTTGTTTCTGACAGCCTCTCTTGGGGCCTTCAAATCCAACCAACCTCCATCTCTGCCTCTACCTCACCAATATAATGAAAACATCAAATTGTACCTGGTACTTTACTACATATTTAAAACAGCTTTTAACAAACACAAGCATATTTAAGTCCAAATCGATAGCTTTTGACACCATGGAAAATAATAAATCTGGATGTCTGTTTTCATGTTTGTGACTTCGTAACGCATATTTGGCTTTAAGATTTATGCACAACAGGAAGCATCTCTGCAACCTCAATGTCTGTACATAAATGTCAAGTGTCTGAGCCTTTCAGCCACAGCAGTAAATTAAAGCCACTGACAGTAACAGGTTTTCAAACTAGTTAAAGTAGTTAAATTTTTGACCAGTCAGGCTCTTTTTTTCTATGGGAAGAAAATAATAAAAAAAAATGCAGTAAAGTTTGATTGGTTCAGCTGTCTATGTGGAAAAGCCACAGGAATGAAGCATCCACACCCTCCTCTGTCCTTATGAAAAGATGGGTGTTCCTGTCTCCAGTGTCTCCATTCTTTTCTAGATTTACTGTAGTGTTTGAATTCATTCTACCTGTCTTACATTGTGCTTTGCAAGAGTTTTCTCAGGAAAATACCAACAAATCATCAATGTTTTGCAGGCCTTGTGGAGACATTTTGGCTTACTGTAAAGCTATATATAATTATCACAAAATCAAAACATCTATTACGTTGCCCCATCTGCAATCTGTGACCAAACCTGTCCATGACAAACCTGTTCCTCCAGGTGGCTCGGGCCTATTGGCCACTTGGGAAACAGTAAACTTGTTTGTGTAGCTCCTTTGTGCACCCAGACACAAAGGAAACATAAAGAGCGCTGAAAGTCTACTGTGAAAAACAACTTCCTACACACCAATACATGTATTTACCTTGTCGTTGAGTCTGGAGAAGTCTGTGTACCTTCTGAAAACAACCCAGCTTTCATCTGGGGTCTTCCTGACCAGGATCTTATATACCTACAGCAGAGACAAGACATTACACACACGCACGTACACAGATCTTAGTCTCTTAAGAAATGGTGTAACAGCTGAGGTCAAACATGCATTACTGTTGCAAAGCAATCAATAGTTAACTAGGCAATTAGCTGACATTCATAGCAAAATTACTGCAATTTGATATATAGTGCAGTGCCCATTCAAAACGTGCCTGTTCAGAACGGGCCTGACTTAATGGTGTGTGCCGCAGCCTGCCATAATTTTGTTCTGCACGTCCTCGTGAGCTAGCTTTGTTTTTGTTTGCTGTATGGGGTCAGGTTGAGACCGTGCCACTGGACTGGACCATATGCCTGAAGCGTATCCTGCCGCGTGGACTACTTTTTGCCAGCGCAGCTCAATTCAAGAACTGCTCAACTTCACACACGACACTGCAACCTGCTGAATATCAACTTCATACAGTGCCGGATTCTAGAGATATTGGAGAGATATTGGTGCCACAGGCAGAGATTCCTACCTTTATGGTTAGATGTAAGAGTAATTTATATAACAAGGTGTTAGCTAGCAGTTTTGATTCACACATTGTTACGTAATGTTCATAATGTTCAACCACTCTGCATAAGCTGGCAGAAATACTTTCAGGACACAGACGCCCCAGATTTGCTCAGGAGAGAAAAGCTGAGACAGCAGCCTTACAGTTTTTACTAGGGTGCAAGAGGAAGGAAGCCGCTTGTCCTTTATATATATCATCGTAGCCATACATACAATGCACACAGCTCACATGGGCTTAAATGAAAAAAAATTCACACATGATGGTGAAATATGTTTGAGACCCACATGATCCTGACAACCTAAATCAGCCTCAGTTGCTTTAGAAAGGTCAGAGGCTGAAGAACAAAGTCACACTGGATACTTTGCTTAGGTTGATGAACCAATCCTCTGCTCCTCATTAGTCCTCTTTTCTCAAACCAAAATCATGTGGTAAAACTTAGCTTCTATGCCAGAGTAAACCCTTTTTATTAGCTTTATCCTCCTCTGTAATTGTCTTAATTACAGACCTTTATTCTACTAATAAAGCTCTGTATGCTGAGCAAAGAGTCCTAAGGCTTTTTGCTTATTTATCTCAATGTCAGTGTGTTTGCACTCAGTGAGCATGTTTGTGTCCTCATGTTTTATCTGCTAGCATTGCTCTGTCACTGATACTCTGTTCCACGTCATCATGCGCTTTCAGAATGTGTGTTTTTTATTAAATACTTGACTTCAATCTCATAAAACCATCACTGGCACCCTTTACTTCCAGATTTTCAGCGCAGATTGTCCCTATCAAATATGTAATAAAAAAAAAAAAAACCAAAAAATAAGCAAACTAACTCGCTAACTTGCAACCTTCATGTCAAAATAGGCCAAGCGATTGGATCGGTGCTTGTGGTTGGACAGTTGTGTGTTTATTTCACACTGCTAACCACTAATACTAAACTAGTTTCACAGATTGTCATGGTGTTACATTGGCCAATATTTGGGTTTCTGTCTCATACCGTGAACTTTGCCCTTTCCTCCATGACCTCATATCCCAGCACAGTGGGGGTGACAGGCCTTTCTTCGCCCTGCTGGCACCCAGAAGGGTCCGATATAGAGTGGGGGCAGCTAGAATACTCCACAGAGGGCTCAAGAGTCCCGTTCAACCTCGCCCGTGTCACAGGACTCTGGAGTGGCGGTGGGGTTTGACTCCGGCTGCCTCTCTCCACGCTACGGGACTGGTGCTGAGAACTTCCTGCTCCGCCTCCTCTTCCATGGTCCTCCCTGGCTCCCCCGATAATCAAGGAAGAGGACCCTGATATACTGGAGACGCTGCCAAGTGATGAAGCTCGCTGGGGTCGTCTGAGCTTGCTGCTACTTCCAGAAAAGGCCCTGTCCAAGGGCACAGGGACAGGCACAAAAGGTGATGCCATCTCCCTGAGCTGCGTTCTCCTGCCCCACCACAATGTCCACAAACACTCTTCAAACCAAGCGTGAGCTCGCCTCTCTTCAGGTGTGTGATGGTGGGGCCTGGATGTTCAGCCTATGGGGGCTGACAAAGGCTCTGAGCTCTCTGAGGAAAAACATACAAAATAATTTAGTATGTACCCTGTATAAAGTATGAACCCTTCTATAGGTTCCCTAAATTCAGAGTGCATTATAAGACCTTCAGAATTCACTTTAACATTCACCCATAGATGAGAATGTGTCAATTAATATTTTCCTGAAATAAGGGCACCAGACTATGAGGGCAGATGAATTATTGACACTCATCCTGTGTCATTTATTATTTACAGATTTGTGTGTTATATGTATAACACATGGCTGGAAAGATGTGTGGATGATTACTGCGTCAAACGATGTTACAGACAGATTATGTTGGTACATTTATCCCAAAAGAAGTCCAATGAGGCCCAGTGAATGCTGCAGCCGCAAATGGTCTTTGTTGATCTGATTTGAGTGTAAGAGAAAACATGTTAAATCTTTATGTTTCTTTACATTAACAGTGCAGGCCTGCCATTAATTACCATTCACACTAGGAGACTGTGCAGCTTTAAGCACCGCTGAAGTAAAAAGAAAAAGACAGGGAAGGCGGTGCAGTACTTCTGTGCAAACAGAAACGAAAACCCGAACAACTGGTTAGTAACAAACACTTTTTTTGATTGAAAATGTGTACCAATATTTTGTAAAGAAAAATGTCCCCTGTCATATGAAGACTAGCGGTGTAAAAGTAATGAAAAGTAACTCTAAGAATGAACATCTTTTGCAAAGCACCATAGCCAAAACAGAATGACCTAATGTTAGAATTAAAACGCTACCGTTTATTGCTAACAATAAACCCTTGAGTAAATAACGCAGGTGTGATGCTCTAACAACTGGAAACGGAACCATTTGATAACACTGTGGTTGTAAATGATATAGTCTCACAAAGTATAGCATATTTATCTAAAGTCAAGTAGCTAGCTAGCAGCTATGTCACCAGGTACCGATGGGTAGATTAAGCTAACAAGCCGGCTAACCGCGGTAGCTACATTTCGTGTAGCAGACCGGAGACAACTGTGCTAAAACCTCCATTCACAAAATATGGCAGAGGAAATTCAGTTTTTAGTATCGACACATGCATAACTGTTAGGTAGTTACCTACTTCGGAAGATATTAATCAGTATTAGTTATCTAGCATCTGCATATGGAGTGCCCACCAGGTAAAAACATTTTACTCCGTTCATTCACATCGTCACTAAAATTTCCATTTAACAAGTGCTGTTTGTACCTTACATTCGTGCCGCATTGATGAGTGACTCCATGTCTTGTGTTATTTTGCTGCTGGCACATAATTCGTTTATAAACGAGACAACTAATAACGAATGGATTTCTGAAGGAAGTTTGGCGTGTCCGTTCTAATGAAAGAAACTAAATAAACCCCACTGGACTATCACGTTACGTTAGCCCGCAGGCTAGCACAGGCAGCATCTGTGGACAAAGCTAATTTGACACCGAATATGTTCGGAATTAAGGATTTTTGCTTACCAAAAGCGGTCGATGTCATTCCCCTACCGAAAAAAAGATTTTATTATACACATACAGGTTGATATGTGAGTGCCCCGTTATTATTTATCCACTGCACTGCCTCCTTCCTGCTGTGGTTCATGTTAGCTTGGCTTGTATTGAAGTTTGTCAAAATAACCAGAAGAGGGCGCTGTAGCAAAACTTCACTTGGTAAATAAAATAGCAAGAGTAGTTCCAAGAAAATCCAGAAAAACAAAGAAAAAATATCTGATTTTCTCTAACTCTCGTGTGAATTGTCTGCCTTACATATTAATATCAATTAAAACCATATTCATTGTAGAATTCTTCAGTATATCTTGTAAAAATGTATCTTTTTGTTCTTGTTTGTCTCCAGGATCATTTGGGCATGAAATGCAAAGTAATTGTTTTATCTGCACTATGAGGGACAAGAGGGCTGCAAGATAAAGGCTTCATAATGAAAACCTGGAAATTTGGGTGGATGCAAAGGTATTGTATATGGACCCTGGAGGGACAGCAGGTAGTTTTCTTATGTGGATGGGTCCAATTAATTTTAGTGAGACATTGCAAGTACAATGGGCAGATTTGATATAGACCTTTAACATATGCATCACCATGAAAAATCAAAGAAATCGGCTACTCTCAGCTTCAACAGCAAAAAAAATATATATTACTGTCACATGTTCTTCCTTTTCTGCAGTCATATGACCTGTTTTGCTTTGTGGTAGCTGACCTTTTGGCCAAATTATGTCTGTTTGACATTGAAATTATGGCACATGGCATCATTGGCACTAAATATAATTGAATTATATATGTTTGATTGCTGCTTCATGATATATAATGTATTTTTTTATGTTTATCTATTCACTTGACAGCTATATTGCAATACCTTGTTGCAATATATTGTACATCACAGAATTGCCTGCATAGTATTATTATCTACAGAATATTGTTGTATTACTGTATGTAGATGAGCTTGACATTTTCATCCCTGGAGACCAATCTTGATGACTTGTCTTACAACAATGTAGGAACTGTGTGTTTATATTTGGATTGATTTGAGACAGATGTGGAGGGACAGAGGAGTCTAGAGGAGGGAGGCTCCTCATCAGCCATTGTGCTCTGGCTGATGTCTTAAAAGTATAATTTCTATATTAGCTCATTAAGAGCCAGGAGACACCAATTCTTGACCAGGTAAACACACCTGATTCAGTCTGGGATAGAGTTACTGATCAAGGATAGTAGGAATAAGTAAGTCATTTGTTCTGATGTAAATTCAGCAAAGACAAACGTCCCTGGGTGGGCTTGAACCACCAACCTTTCAGTTAACAGCCAATTGCGCCACAGAGATAGTGATGCAAAATACAGTTCAGTAAAGTCAGCAGATTAACAAACACAGCAAACATGGCTTTGGCACATTTTTATGAATTGCCCACTCAGTTTCCATGTATGCTTGACTGTGACCATAGGGTCCTATTTCTGAACACCTAATAAAAAGTTAAAGAATCCTTAAAAGGTTAGTTAAAAACCTTCAGATCTTTGTAATTAATGAATTAATTAAGGGGAGTCACCTGACCCAAACTGGGAACAGGTGAGGAAAAAGCTGGCTGTACTCTGGCAAAAAACCCATGTACCATGTGCCCACATGAAATTAGAGTCCAACTGTGTCACTGACTGTGCTGACAGATCATTGCCAAATCCAGATGTGAGACGATATAGCATGGCCACAAAGAAGATGTCTCTGTGGTGTAATTGGTTAGTGTGTTTGGCTGTTAACTGAAAGGTTGGTGCTTCGAGCCCACCCAGGGGTGTTTCCCTTTGCTGAATTAGCAGTTGTAAATGATAGATTGACAATCCATCTCCTTTTATTTCAGCTGTAAATAATAAGAATTTAGCCTATATCAAAATTATTATTCTTGAAGGACAATCAGTGTTTAACCTTACTGTTTGACCTCACTTTTGCTGAAAAGTCTCATGTGTTCCTAGTCTGAATATATTGTGCCTCAGTGAGAGTCTTAGGTTTTATTTATTCACACATTATTCTTAAAAGATTTGCTATAAGTTCCTATGATTTCCTATTTTACTTTACTGCACTGAGATGTCAAATTAAAATGACCTGCCGACTCATTAAGAATCTCAACATGTTCACTATTCCTTGTGCTTAACCTCTCAGACTGAAAATTTAAGCACAGTTATATCATTCCCAGAATTCTGATGCAGTTTAGACTGAAATTTTTTGTCAGGTTCACCTTGCAGCAGGCCTTTTATCATAGCCCATGTTCTAGATTTGAGAGACTTCTGGGCTTTATAAATTTATCCAGATAGTAAATATGGTTCTTGGAACTAGCTCTAATACTTAAATCAATACATAATTAAGAACTGTCTCTCTTATCATCTTTACTGAATGACTGAAGCATCATGTCAAATCCACTTTCAGGAGACAAATTGTGAGAAATTGGATTCTGACATGAACTTGCAACTGATTGCAATTCAGTTTAAACTCACACTAATGAGGAAAATGCCTGTTTTGTAATAAATAAACTGTTGTTAAAACTTCTGAAACAAAATAAGCAACGTTAATAATATTTGCAGGCATCTCTTGCAGCTGGGTGTGATATTTGGACAGTCTTCAAGCTGCTGACACATCTGTTCAACTACTCAAGCTTGGGTGTGTTTTGCTTGTGCAAGTGTTTGCGATGTCTCAAACAAACCATGACCAACACGATTCAGATCGCTTGTCGAACTGAAGAAGAGCGTCTGTCAGTAAGTAAAGTTTCATTCAGTGTGTGTTACAGGGTTTGGATGATTTGAGATGTGGGGAACTTAAGCTGCAATTAGTTTGATGAAGGATATAAACAACAAATTATCTAATAATGCCTGTTGTTAAGATACCAATTATACTGTAGTTTTAATGTAAGAGGAAGTTGGTACCATGTTGCATAATTATGGAAGTTTAATCGAGCTTAATGGAAAACTACTTCATTCAACTTTATGTAATGTTGTGTGATTCTTCTGCTGGTAAACCCAGTCAATTCACCCACAATTATTAAAATTTGTCATATAGCTGGATATTTACTACAGTTTATCATGTAACGACTAATGTTCCACCATTCTTTCTTTACATCAGGCACAATGGCATCATCGACTCCACTATCCAAAGCCAACACCAGCTTTGCTCTGGCTTTGTTCAAAAAGCTGAGTGAGGATGACAAAGTTGGAAATATCTTTTACTCTCCTTTCAGCATCTCTGCAGCTCTAGCTATGGTGCTGCTGGGGGCCAGAGGCAACACAGCCACGCAGATATCAGAGGTACACACACATGCATGCACGCACAACTCTGTGAAAATTAGGATTAAAAGTTGCATTAAAAAATGCAGTTCTCTGGTTCACACACCCATTTGCAGTGCAGACGTTTGTACAGTCACAAGTCACAGCAAGTTGATGTTGCATCACCAAAATGAAGGAGAAACAGGGTGTGGATTCATGTTTCAAGTTCTGTCATGGGTTCAGGATAACAGCAGTTGCAGGGTGCATAACACAAAGAAAGTATTGATGGAAAAATACACAAAATAAATGTAGCCTAAAGTGATATTAACTAACTAACTAACTCAATAAAGTTGACAATATTGTGTCTTTTACATAAAGAATCAAAATAATTTGATATTGATAAACACTATTGCAAATGCTTTACTACACTGCAAGTATGAAATATCCAAAATATCAATTGTTGGATTTTATAAATACCTGCTGTCAGACAAAGAATGAGGATGAAAGGTTAATGTTCATCTACAATCGTTATTTATTTCAAACAGATCATCAATTTCTGTTTTCTTCTTAAAAGGTACCATCATAATCAGATAATGATTTATTCTGAAAGGGTGTGCGAGCTCAGTTTAGGTGTGTTATTATCCTGCGCTGCAACACTTGCAGCATTAGCATTGCTTTGGCTTTGTTCAGACTTTCACTGGTAACTAAAATAACAATCTGTCATGGTGTGGTGGGTGTGGCAGCAGAATACTTAGATTCCTCCAGTGTCAGGAAAAAGTGACGAGCATCTATAATGTTGTAACTCAGTTGTAGTTTATGGGGTGCAGCTGTGTGTTATGTTACTATAGGAATTATCATACAGAATGTGGAAGTGTGTGGGTAATAGAGTAGCTGAACATTTTGTTCATTTTTCTGGCTGATGTCATAAATCAGTTATTCTCAAATGCGACTGAAAGAATGGAGGCCAGCTAGATTAGGTACATTCATTTCCAATTAACTTGACTCTTAATTATTTCAATTTTGGCAGAATTTGAACAGCTGAGTAAGTATTTCCCAAAGGTTTTGCATGCAAACATTTACAGACTTTAAAGGGTGGGTCTCATTATCTGGCAAACTGCCTAAAATGTTGCTGGCATGATCAAGCATAATCTGCTTTTAAAATATGATCTGCAATGAGCAAAGAGAAACTGAAACAGAAGCAATATCAAGTTTTTCATTGTGACAGATAACCTGCAGCTTCTGTGTGATACATACATACTGTCGAAGACTTGGCCACATAGAGCAGTGCAAAGGTCAAAGGTAAAGACTCAACACAGAACTGGGAATATTCTTTCCACTAATAAAGACGCTGATGTGCAATAACTGCTGCTGACAAGAGACTGAAACAGCGTGAGAAAGAGCCCTGCACCAGCTGACCAAAGGGTGGAGGATTGCCTTTTAGTAGCTGATGATCTGCCAGACTTACCCAGAGATGCAATACACAAGAGACACTAAAAAAAAAGAGTGAAAGCAGTATCTGGAGCCCTATCAAAATGCACTATTTTTGCACTATATACAGATGTGACAGTGAATGACTAAAACCAGAGTAGAATGAGTTAGAGAAGCGTGGAAGAGATGAACAAAATGTGAAATAAAAAAGAACCTTATTTTGGAATTTGTGAAACATGCAGTTTGCCAAGAAGTTTGCCAGTGAAGTGTGACTTGACAAAGGTGTCAAAATTCCCATGCATGAGTGTGAAAGCTACTCTAGAAAGTTGTGAAACTGTCAACAAATAGGATGGAAATGGAGCGACAGGTGGCATTAAAGGACCATACCATCTATTTTTTTACATGTTTGAGCTTAATACATTCAATTTTCATACACGTAACATTACTGACAATCATTTCCCAAAGCATATACTGGAACGGTGAATTTAAAAAAAAATTTCCAGACTGCCATTGGTTTCAGTTCATTCTGGTGCTCTATTAAAATCAACATCATAAAATCAAAATCATCAAATCGATTTTTAAGGTAGGTGTATCGCTTGAAAAATTGATTTTGAAAGCACAAGAGATTTTGCAAAATATCAGGAAAGCTGAAATAAGGTTTTATCCTTTGAGAAATGATTGTCAGTANATTTTGCAAAATATCAGGAAAGCTGAAATAAGGTTTTATCCTTTGAGAAATGATTGTCAGTAACGTAACATGTATGCAAATTAAATATATTAGGCTCAAACATGCAAAATAGTGGTATGGTCCTTTAATGCCGACGTGAATTTGATGACTGCAGATAAACATAAAGTGAGTGATGGGCACAGGGTCAAATGATAAAGGACATTTTTTCAATAAACATTTTGGTCTCTGATTAACTTAATATATTTGTTCTTTATCAGGTTCATCAGGACAACATCCTACATATTTATAGCATTTATCCATAAGTAACTCTGACTTTATGTTAACAAAAGCCTGAGAAACATTGGTTGCCTATTTGTGCTTGTTGGGATTTAGGCCGTGTGGGACTTTAGTATGAGGTTGTAGTGAAAATTCATCTCAGTGCCCATTTATCGGCTTTGCAAAGGTTTAGAGTCTGTTAACCCATTTATTCATCTGTTAACCAAGATCCACCTCACATCTCACACAGCCTATTGATCACTGATCTTTTTCATGCACACAGCTGATTGTGATCTCAACACTAAATGTTTCCCCAGGTCCTTCATTTTATCGAGGCAAAGCAGCCAGAAGAGGCAGGACCAGAACTGATGCAAACCCAGATGATGCAGACGAGGTCAAAGATGCAGATGCCAAGTTTTACCTGGATGCAAGTTCAGCAACGGCATACCAGCAGACTACCGTGCTACCTGCAGCAGGTGGTAACAAAGCCAGAAGCAAAGGCGTGTTGGCTAACAGAGGGGCTGGGTCTGTAATGATGTGAAACGCTTCAGAAATTTGAAACTTATTTTCTTGACAATACAGAGGTGGAAAACAAATTGAAACATGAGAACAGAACAGGTTACATGTTGATTTCTGAAAATCCAGTGTGTCTGAATGCCAACAATTTAAAAGCAGTACTTGACATTACTGTTACATCAGGGGTTCCCAAACATCCCAAATAATGTCAAGGACCACTATATTGTTGCATTGTCCAGCACAGCCCTTGCCCCCCAGTCCAGACAGTCCAGCAAAGAACTCACAGAGAAAAGAGCCCACAAACATTCCACAAAACACTCACCATTCCCAAACTGGGATACAGCAAAAACTGCACAGGGAAAACAAAACGAAACAAAAATAAACGCAGGAGGAGCAGCGACATGCGCCAGCATTCCCTTCCTAACGTCCAAATGATAATAATATCCAAGGAATAGTAATGATTTGTTATTCATGTATTCTTCTCATAAAAATGATTTAAAAATATTTTAAGATTATAATTTTATTTATTTGTTTTTACAAATTTTTCCCTCCCTCCCTCACACCCACCTGCAGTTCCTTAACGGCCCACCAGGGGGCTGTGGCTCACACTTTTGGAGTCACTCTGTTACATGATACACAAGAATCCTGTCTTGTCTTTTCTTCATAAGGTTTCTTCCTGCTGCATTTTTAATCTGTAATAGACACCCAAGTCTAAAATGCCAAATACAGGAGCCACAGATACATAGAAAGAGACTTACTGTTAAAAAATCAACTTGTAGAGAGTTGCTTGAGATAAGTAATCCATCACAGCGAACTGCGTCACAGCGTCTGTTACATTTTTTTTTTGTTTAATTAAGTAATGTTATTTAACCAGTCCAACATAGAGCAGCACGGAAGACGATGTACGTATGTCTCCTCCAGGAAACATTGTCCCAGGAGAAGACTGCTTTTACAGAGAAACTAACTTGACCATGCCTTAAAATTTGACCATGCATTCTACAATCGTGCATAAGTGTTAGAAGGTGGGTATATCACCTGAACATTTGATTTTGAAAGATTACAGGATTCAGAAAAACAACAGGAAAACTAAAATGTGGTTTTGTGTTTTAGAAATATGTTGTCAGTAATGTAACAAATATGTATATCTATATATTGGGCTTAAACATGCAAACTTGCGGTATGGTTCTTTAAGTGACACTGACACAGAAATTCTCCATTTCTTGTCGCTGGCTCCAGATCTCCATGATAGCACGTCTACATTGTTGATTGATATGGAATGGAACTTTGGCAACTCTAAAAATTTAATTACTTAAGATTAAGTAATTAAATTTTTAGAGTTGCCAAAATTCTCAGATTCTCTGTTGCCTACTATCATGTAACACAGTGGAAAGGATGGCAAAAGGATGGCATGGAGCACCAAGTTCAACAATCTGGAAATCATTGATGATTCTGGTGTTAAAGGACCATACCGGCCATTTTGCATGTTTGAGCCTAATTCATACAATTTTCATACATGTTACATTACTGACAATCATTTCCCAAAGGATAAAAACGTATTTCAGCTTTCCTGATATTTTGCAAAATCTCTTAATCTTTCAAAATCAAATATTCAAGTGATACACCCACCTTAAAAATTGATGTTTCATCTGCTAATAGTTACGCAAAATTATGAAATCACGGTCGTTAAAATTTTTTGATAAACGCAGGTCTTCTTTTGGGACTATATTCCCCGGTGGAGACATACATTCACTCCGTGCTTTTTTATTGCGCTTAAACACTAAAATTACAAAACTTCGAAAAAACCTGAATATATGTGTTGTTCACGATGATGGATTACTCATCCCAAAAACGTTTCAAGTATCAACAAGTTGATTTTAATAGCATATTAGAATGAACTGAATCCATTGGTATGCTTTGGGAAATGATTGTCAGTAACCTTACGTGTATGAAAATGTAATAAATTAGGCTCAGACTTGCAAAATGGGTGGTATGGCCCTTTAATGCTCTCTCAAGCTGCTGTATTCTCTTGTGACCCAATCATCTTAACGATAAAGTTACTGATAGGAGGATGATCCTGGATTGGTGCTGAGATTCAGACTCAGAGATTGATCATCATTCAATCACGTTTAATACGAGCACGATCAGAGATTGACAACATACACAAAATGTAGATTCCCTTTTATACTACTTTACTTTAGACACTTCCATCTGGTTATCATTAACACACAAAACATTCGTAGCATTCATATAGAGGTCAAAGATCATGTTTGTTACACATCTGTGGAAGACATTTCTCATTCTGGACATATGTCCCATAGGAAAACATTAGGCCTATAAAAATGACAAATGACTACACAAAGCACATGAGACGTTGCTATTCTACAAAATTGTCAGCAGTTACTTCACAAACATCTTTATCAGCTGCAGGCTCAGTATTTCTTTTAACATGACAGGTCTTCTTTGACTGTTTACAGTGCCTGAAACAAATGAACACTGACGACGATGTCCACAGTAGTTTTGCCCAACTGATGAGTGAACTCAACAAGCCAGAAGCCTTGTACGCCCTCAGCCTGGCCAACAGGCTGTACGGAGAGCAGTCCTACCAGTTTGTTGAGGTGTGTGTGTTTGTGTGTGTAGTGTATGTGTACCTATTATACCCTGTAAGGATGAACAAATGAATGAATGGGTGAAGGAACAATTGTGTCATTCTTACTGAAAATATACTGCTTTTCCCCCCAATAATGCCAATCAATTAATGTAATGATTACTTTATGATGAGTTAACGTGCTCTTTATGGTTCCAGGATTTCCTAGCTGACACCAGGAAGCACTACAATGCAGAACTGGAGTCTGTGGACTTCAAAAACAATGCAGAGGAGGCCAGAGTCAACATCAACAACTGGGTGGAGAAGCAGACACAAGGTGGATCGCACATTTGCACACTTATTTATTTATTTAAAATGGGACAATGCACATTAATAAGACGCTGGCAGCAGTAGAGTGCCAGTGTGAATGCGTTGAGGTTAGCCATAAGGCTAATTTGCACCTGCAGTCCCAACAAGCATAAACAAATTCAATTCATTACATTTAAAAAAAGAGAAACAAATCACATAAATAAAAATCTACTCTACATAAAAACATTAAAAATGCCAAAAACTAAATTTCCACAGCACACATAACTCAGAATCAGTTTCATTAATGATTACAAATCTGTCCAGATTTCAGCCNTTTCCACAGCACACATAACTCAGAATCAGTTTCATTAATGATTACAAATCTGTCCAGATTTCAGCCATGATTTTAGTCTAATTTTTAAGGTTCCAATAGAGGTGCAACTTCTATTATCCAAAGGCAGAGAATTCCAGAAACGTGCTGCTCTTACTGAGAAGGCAGATTGTCCGATGTTACGATGTCTGAATGGAATAACACAGTCCTTCCTTATCACAGCTCTTGTTTGATTGCAATTTCTATCCATAAGTTGCATAAACTGCTGCAATGGAGGAGGAGCCGAATCTTGTAAAATCTTAAACAGAAGACACATCATGGTCATAAAATGTCCAAACCCTTCCATGTTGAACAATGTACAGTATATCAGCATATAGACTGTGGACCAGATCCCAGCTTCCGCCCCTCCTCCAGCCCATAAAACATAGTGGCTATGCTTACGTTGACATTATAATTTGTTCCTTCAACAATCTTACTTTCCAACATGATGCTATTTACTCTACTCAGGGTCTTTTCCATGCCATCACGGCATGGCCACAGCAACAGGACTCAAACGCAGAGAGAACAGAGGCCAAACAGTCTTAATTTGAATACAGTAACTACTTTCAGGTAGCAGCAGTAGTAGCAGATGTGGTAGAATAATCAAGGATTTTCTTGACATATCACTGTAAATATTATTCACCAGGTAAAATTGCGGATTTGCTGGTTAAGAATGTGGTGGGCGACTTGACCAAGCTGGTGCTGGTCAACGCCATCTACTTTAAAGGAAAATGGAACAGTCAGTTCAACGAGGAAGACACCAAAGATGCTCAGTTCAGACTCAACAAGGTAACACTGGATGGATGGGTGGATGGATGGATGGACTGTTGCAGCATAAAAAAGGTGTAGAGATTAAGCTGCAGAGGAATTTACACTGTAGAGCTTGAAAGGAATTGTATTGTCATGTATCATATTTGCAAATGGATCAGTCATCATCATAAGATAATAGGAGAGCCAGCATATCACTTTTAATGATAATGTCCAGAATTTCAATTAGTCATGGAATTTCTGGAGATGTATGTTTCAGATAGCGAAGGTCATAAAAATTGATCAATTCTTTGGGGAAAGTCAGGTATTATCAAGGAACTCTATACGTTTAAACAAATCAAGAAGATACTGTGTATTTGTAGCTCATGAATGTGAAATTGACATACTTATGAAAAGTCATTAAAATAAAGTCTGGGAGATGCAACCAAATGAAGCTAAAGAGAGAAGGGATTCATCAATGACATCAATGCACTGATTCCAGGGAACCAGTCAGGAATCAGGGAATCAGGGAGGGAATGTCTCTTTGGCTCAATGAGAAAAGAACACTTGTTTTTAATTTCTTCAGAATGAAAGCAAGCCAGTGAAGATGATGTACCAGAAAACTAAATTCCCTTACACCGAAATCCCTGAGGCCAACTGCAAGGTAATCAATGATTTCATTTAAATTCCTATCAACAAGTTCAGTCAGTGATCTAATAAATCATAATTAATTACGAGTAATTATGAACTTCTGTGTTTTTATGTTTATATTATGTGGCCACAGACACAATTCTGGACCACAGTTTGAGCATCATTCTAAATCAGTGTGCAGGGTACATCACACTTCATGGAACTATAACAAAAGTACATCTGAAAGGTGCAGCTTTACTGTTATCACTTCCTTGCCAAACTAACGTAACAGTTAATCAGATTACAAGCAAACTTTAAAAGATAGACACAATTTGGACACAATGATACACAACAAGGTGTCCTGATATAAGAAATAACAAACTCAGGGATGGAAAAGAGACTCTGCTTCATATTATTGTAAGCCCCATTATTTTCCTTGTTGTGAATTATCTCTCATGGACATAACAGTAAAGCCAGTCAGTGACTATCTGTCAACCAGAATTGTAATCGGCTACAGATAACAGCACCACTGGATCCTTGGACAATCAAACCCATCATGCTTTTCTCATTAAATTTACTATGTGTATAGCTTGTACATAAACAAACAAACAAACAACTATTCCACATGTCATGAAATGAACACACTGCACATGATCTGAGGACACCTCCTGCCAATGCAGCTTTTAACTCAATACCCCACTGAATTCCAATATACATATGTATATACATATATATATATATATACATATATATATACAATACATATCTATCTATCTATCTATCTATCTATCTATCTATCTATATACACATATGTATCTATATATATACTGTATATACATATTATATATATATACATATATATATAAACCAAAAAAAAAAACAAAAAAACAATTAAACATATCATGAAATGAACACACTGCACATGATCTGAGGAAACCTCCTGCCAATGCAGCTTTTAACTCAATACCCCATTTAATGTACAATATACATATGTGTATTGAATCATATACAGTATATTGAATCTCAAGCTGCAGTTCTTCTATTGGCCACTAGATGTTGACTCAAACTCAGAGTACAGTGAACTCAAGGGGAAAAAATCTTCCAACATGTTTCTTTAAATGCAAAGTCAGAAAGACGTAGAAAAGAGAGGCTTGATAATTAATTTTACATCTTGTCATGTTTGATTTGATAATTCTGAGAATGTCTGGCTCCTCAGAATCTGCAGCCTGAGTAGTGGCTTGTCTAAAAAAGCCAACCCGCAAATAAAATAACCAGTCCATCTAACTATTATTCATTCAGACCAGACCAGTCTGTGTTTCCTGTAATGGCTGTAACCTTCTGTTGGACAGATCCTCGAGCTGCCTTATAAAGGGGAGGACCTCAGCATGATCATCCTTCTTCCCAATGACATAGAAGATGAGACGACAGGCCTGGAAAAGGTTTTGGACGCACAGACACACGCACAGAGATGCACACTAAGACACACAAACTAACTGTTGATATTTCTCCACCCCAGCTGGAGAAGGAGCTGATGTATGAGATCTTAATAGAGTGGACTCGTCCAGACAGGATGGGTCGGGTTGAGGTGGAGGTGATGTTGCCTCGATTTAAGATGGAGGAGATGTATGACCTGGGAAAAATCCTGAGCAGTATGGGCATGGTGGACACATTTGACGTCTTGATGAGTGATTTCTCTGGTAGGGCATGTGGCTACCTGTTAGAAACTGAATTTTGCAGATATGCCAGAAAATGCTAAACATAATTAGTCCTTTAGAATACCCCAAAGGTCATAGCAGAATTCTGAAAACCTAGATGAGGTAACGTAGGAGGTTTATGGTATTTCAGTCATCACCACTTATTGAAAATATTTTCTGGGATACATATTGTAATTTAATTTTACATTTCTCGCACTCTTTTGCTTACAGGCATGTCTCCAGCCAACGACCTTGTGTTGTCAAAAATCATCCACAAGGCTTTTGTGGAGGTCAACGAGGAGGGAACTGAGGCTGCCGCCGCCACTGCTGCCATTATGGCAGTACGCATGGCACGGATTCCTACAACTTTCACTGCAGACCATCCCTTCTTATTCTTCATCCGACATAACCCGACCATGAGCATCCTCTTCACCGGCCGATACTGCTCCCCTGAGTGAGCAGTAGTGAGTTTATGTTGTTTATTGTTTATTGTCACTTCCATCATACACCTTCAGCATATACAGAAGTGAGATACCGTTCTCCATGGANATTGTTTATTGTCACTTCCATCATACACCTTCAGCATATACAGAAGTGAGATACCGTTCTCCATGGATCATAGTGCTCGATCAACAAGCAGTCATACTGCAGCAGTCACACAAATTTAAAAACTTAATAACAATTAACAGTTAAAACATACCATAAAATAAAATACTTAATAGTCAAGAGCAGCTTGGTTGTGAGAAAGTGCTGGATATCATCCAAGTGCTGGATCAAAAAAAGTGGCTTAAAAAGAAGGAATGAGAGAAACAAAGAAAGATACCCTGAGCGCAGTGTAAACATTTGTTGTAAAGTAAAGTGCATGTGCATTCAGTTCCGTCTCATTCTTCCCTGGCACTGACAGGAGGAATGGGGGGGCAGCTTGTGGAGAGAGTTCATTGCCCTGATGGCCTGAGGGAAGAAGCTGTTGCACAGTCTGGCTGATCTGGCCCGAATGCTCTGCAGCCTCCTGCCAGAGGGCAGAAGCACAAAGAGGTGTTGGGATGGGTGAGAGGGGTCCAGCATGATGTTTGTGGCCTTTCTCACACATCGGTCCTTGAGTTTTTCAACCTGTAAGGATTTACCATACATAGATACTGCAGCCACAGTTTAAAAGGCCATTAGTTGTCATGTTGTCACACTTTATAATTAGTGCACATTAAAATATTTTTCCAGCTATCACACTCTGAGGTGTTGTCTGATGTTTTAAGACCAAAATCTACTCTATGGCGTTACATTTTCTAAAATTTGCATGCAATGGCTTAATTGTGACCTCATCACAGGGAGCTCTGATCTGGCAGAAGTAGAGGGATGAGCAGGGCTGTTTCTGACCACTTTGGCACCCTAGGCGAGACATCCATTGGCACCCCTTCACTCATTCTCCAAAATACATAGGAGAAAAAAAGACANGGCGAGACATCCATTGGCACCCCTTCACTCATTCTCCAAAATACATAGGAGAAAAAAAGACAGTTTCAGTGTTAACTTATAACACACTGCACTCAGTGTTAAATCTTATTGTCAATGCTTCATTAGGGATCTACCTTATTGTGTATTTTTGTTACAAGGAGGCACTACAGAGTAACTACAGCGTGCCAAAAGTATGTCACCCCTGTATTTTTGTGTAAACTTTACCAAAGTACCACTCCAAGCACAACAAAATTCATTTATTAGTATTTTACAAGTAGTTGAGTATTTTTCAGAATATTCAACTATTTTTTAGACTTAAATTTGGATTTCAGAGAGGTAATATGACTGCAATATTTCTACAAGTCAGTGAAAACACGTGAAAACCATTTGACCTCTGACCCTACCTCAAAGAAGATGTTTTAACTTCCTGTTTGATCTCTTCTAATAATGTTGGTATTCTTCTTCAAATCTTAACAATATGTCAAAAGTGTCTTCCTACTTAACACTATTAACAACTATTGGCTTTTTTTTCAGTTGTACTCTAACACACTAAAAAATACATTTTGTTGTGTTTAGAGTGGTATTTTAATCCCCCAACCTGCTCCAAATTCACCCAAAATGATCTCGATCGTTTGTGCTGTTGAAATTTTCGTTTG
>VXCM01001625.1:6023-18445 GCA_014773175.1 Lucifuga dentata
CCCACCCCCCCCTTCAGCCCATATGGTTTGACTTGGTTACAGCGAGTGTGGTGAGATACTTGTTAAAATGTGGTATGCGGTGGCTGCACTTGCTGAGAATCTTCGTGAGCCGTCTGATGTTTCGCTTCAGGGGTGTCGCAGGAACGGTGGCGGGAAGTTTTTGTACCGCAGCACAGTTGAAATGGCTCAAACGCCAACAGAAACTTTGAAAAGCATCATCACACCGATACAAATTACAAATTGTGCAAATTATGTTGCGCTGGTGCATTAAAACAGTACACTTGACACATGACAACAGGTTTGTTAAATAAGTTACATTTTAGGCAAGTAAAGGAAAAGTAGATTGGGTTTGAGTTCCTAAACCTTTCTTAAAGGACCATACTGGTGATCTTGCATATTTGAGCCTAATGTATACTGACAACCATTTCCCAATATATACTACTTTAGCAGTAAATATTAAATTGTTTTTCCTGCCTTCCAGACTGCCATTGGTTTCAGTTCACTGCAGTACGCTATTAAAATCAACTTGGAGAGACTTGAAACATGCTTGAGATAAATAATCCATCACAACAAATACAATGTCTATTTTTTTTTTTTTTTTTTTTTTTTTTGTCAAAGTAACTTTAACTGGTGCAACAGGGAGCTGCACGGAAGATGATGTATGCCTTTGCCAGGAAATATAGTCCCAGGAGAAGACAGCTTTTACCGAGAAATTAAAATGACCATGCTGTCTGTAATCATGCACAAATGTTAGCAGGTGAAACAAATTAAAAAAAATTAAAAATCCATGTTTCTCCTGCTAATAGTTCCGCAGACTTATGAAGTCAGTCATTTAAATTTTTCCATAAACACAGGTCTTCTTTGGACTATATTCCCCTGTGGAGGCATACATTCACTTCACACTTTTATTGCACTTAAACGCTAAAATTATGAAACTTAGAAAAAACAAAAAAAACCTGAATACGTGTCTTGTTGGTGATGATGGATTATCTATCCCAAGAACGTTTCAAGTATCAACAAGTGGATTTTAATAGCGTACCAGAATGAACTGAAACCAATGGTGGTCTGGAAGGTAGGAAAAACATTTTTAATTCACCGTTCCAGTAGTATGCTTTGGGAAATGATTGTCAGTAACATTACGTGTATGAAAATTGAATATATTAGGCTTAAACTTGCAAAACATATGGTCCTTTCAGCTTTTAGTTATGGTTAAATGAGAAACACCCTGCTTGGAAAATGGAAAATTCTTTGGCATGGATTGATTTGGCATGGATTGATGGTGGGTTGACAGAGTGAAGAAAAATCGAATTTTGCTGAAGGTGTTTAACAAAATAATATATCAAAAATCTACAACATAAATCACGTTGGCACGTCACAGTCAACCAACTCATCATTTAAAAAGTGGGAACTTGACCTTGGAAATTAGAAAGCTGAAAAGTGTAAAAAGCATGCACAGTTTGAAAATGAATTTTTTTTTTTTTTTTTTTTTTAGGTTTACTCTGACAAACCACTTAAGTTAGATTTTTAAATGTAAAATTTACTTTTTTTTCAATTACATTTCAAAATTTTAAATCAGATTTTTTTTTACAAAGTTCAATTAGATAATGTATGCAGATATACAGTCAAAGTACATTTTTTTATGCAGTTCTATTAAAAAACATGTATTACTTACATAAATGTTACTATTTTAATTTTTTTTTTTTTTTTTTTTTTTTTTTTTTTGTTACAGAAAATCTTGGAATTTTGTACATTTCCTTCCTGGAACGTTTCTCTCTTTTTGTCTGCATGTTAGTGCTGCATCACTGGAATCGTTTCTTTTTGGGAGGAAGACTTTATGGACGTCTGCACACAGATGTCTGCACATTTGAACAGAATCCACAAATGAGTCAATCTCTTCTGACGTTTGGTGTGAAAGAAAATCTGAGTTTCTCCTTCCAGGACTTTTGCACGGTGCAGATTATTGGTCCATGGAGACTAATTGTTTATGCTGAAATGTCCTCCTTTTTTTTCCTCATCTGGAGCACAATATCCTCAGGAAACGTATTGGCTGTGCTCGCAACGATCGCTTTTGAAGAGCTGACACCCAGATCGAATTGCATCGTTCCGTTAAAAAATGTAATTTATGATCCATTACTTTTATCTCTCTCTCTCTCTCTCTCTCTCTCTCTCTCTCTCTCTTACAAGCCCTCCTGTCTTCCTTCACATGGGCTCATGGATATCCTAACAAAGTCATTCTTTGATGGCGGCGTTTCTCATGACTCTTGTAAAGTAGCGAGAGAGAGAAACCGTGAAGGAGGCCGAGATGGAAACTGAAGAACTCATCAAGCTCATTCATCTTGTCGGATGCGACGGCCGAGAACGCCAAGCGGAGAAAATTTCACACTCAGTGATCTTTCTCAACACGGTCTGCGAGTCATATCAGATAACCGGGTGGTGTTTCAGAAGCTTAGTAAAAAGGATTTGGGATTTCTCAAAAACGACGCGCTCTTCCCTTTCCAGTTTAAAGAACAATACTGGCGATTTTTCATATTTGAGCCCGATATACACAATCTGCTTAGATGTTAAGTTACTGACAACCATTTCCCAAAAGATACTTCTTTAGATTTTTTTTTTCCTTCCAGACTGTCATTGGTTTCAGTTCATTCCAGGATGCTACTAAAATCAATATGGATAAGTAATCCATCACAGCAAACACCACATCTATTAAGTTTTTTTTTATTTTTTTGTCTATGTAACTTTATTTAACTGGAACATGCAGCTGCATAAAAGACAACGTGTGCCTCCACTAGGGAATATAGTCCCAGGAGAAACAGCTGCTTTACCGAGGAAAAAAATGGCCATGCCTTTATACTCATGCATAAGTGATAGCAGACAAATGCTGAATTTTAAAGGACCATACCGGTGATTGTGCATGTTTGAGCCCATTATACAAGCAGCATATATGTTATGTTACTGACAGCCAATCTCCAAAATGTAAAACCGCATTTTAGTTTTCCTGTTATTTTTTCAGATCCCCAGTCTTTCAAAATCAAATGTTCAGGTAATACACACACCTTAAAATTCAGTGATCCACCTGCTAACGCTTGTGCACAATTGTAGAAGGTATGGTCATTTTAATTTCTCAGTAAAAGCCGTCTTCTCCTGGGACTATATTTCCTGGCGGAGACATACATNTTTAATTTCTCAGTAAAAGCCGTCTTCTCCTGGGACTATATTTCCTGGCGGAGACATACATCATCTTCCTGCAGCTGTGTGCTGCATCAGTTAAATAAAGTTACTTTGACATCAAACCTGATAGACTTAATGTTCGCTGTGATGGATTATGTATCTCAAGCAGGTTTCAAGTTTCTACAAGTTGTAGTTTTTATAGCGAACTGTAATGAACTGAAACCAATGGTCTGAAAGGTAGGAAAACAATGTAACATTTACTGCTAAAGCAGTATATTTTGGGAAGCGTTTGTCAGTACCATACAGATTGTGTATATTGGGCTCAAACATGCATGATCGCTGGTATGGTCCTTTAAGGAGGGTGTATCACCTGATCATTTGATTTTAAAATATAAGGGATTTGGCAAAATAACAGGAAAACTAAAAGACTTTTTATATTTTGGAAACTGTTTGTCAATAATGTAACACGTACACGGGTGGTAGTTATTGGGCTTAAACATACAAAATTGCTGGTATGGTCCTTGAAGGGGATCATGTGTTGCTGATTTTTGGAGACTTTCCATCCTTTTCCAGAATATTCTCGAATCAAGTAGAAAATTGACAACTTTTTCTCATTTTTTAGACTTTTTTTTCTCGTTTCTTTCATAGATTCATTTTTTTTTTCAAGAATGAAACATTTTCTCGAAAAATACTTGAGACTCCAAAGGTTAAGCCTCATTACAGGTTCGATTGATGATCCTGCGCTTGCCCTCCTTACTCGAGCCGTCGTGAGTCGATGCCTCTCCTGACTCTCAAACAGGTAGTTCAGGAGATTCATGCCCCTCTCCTGCATAGCGTATGGGGTGGGAAAGAGAGGAGTGTAAGGAAATACCTCACTAAAGACAATTAACTTGCAGAAAAACTTGCCAAAACACGTCAAGTTCTCTGGCAAAGTCGCCGAGAAGCACAAAATGCACAAGTGGCTCCGGGCGAGAAATAAAAGACGAGCATTTACCGAGAAATGCAACACTTAACGACTGACAAATGCATCCAGACAGATGAGGCTGAGATGTGATACTTTCCACACCAGCAAATGTGTCATTTCCACGTGGTGAGTGCAAAGAAAACCCGAGTACCTGAGGAATGTTTGATTTGAGCTGTATTAATAAACATATATTGATGTTAATAAAATATGTTGAAGTCTAAAGCTTTAAAGGAGATCCTATCAGCTTTAGACTTCTATGTGTTTTATTATGAGCCTTTCTCTTAGTCACATTTCAAATTTAGCCACTAAATGCAAGACTTAAAGGACCATACTGGTGATTTTTGCATGTTTAAGCCCAATAAATATGACCCACACACGTTACTGATGACTGTCTTCCGAAATGTAAAACCGTATTTTAATTATTTGCCAAATGCCTTCATCTTTAAAAATCAAATGTTCACGTGAGACATCCACCTTAAAATTCAATGTTTTGCCTGCTAAAACACTTACATTGGAAGGTAGGTGGTGGCCGTTTTTAATTTCTTGGTGAAAGCGTCTTCTCCTGGCATTATATTCCCTGGCGGACATATCATTTTCCGTGTTGAACCAGTGAAACTAAGTAACTTTTGGACATACATGTTAGCTGGCGAAACATTGAATATTAAGGCATTTATCAACTGAACATTAAATTTTGAAAGATGAAGAGATTTGGCAAAATAACACAAAAACTAAAATACGGTTTTATATTTTGAAAATTGGTTGTCAATAACGTAACCTGTATGCCGGTTGTACATATCGAGCTTAAACTTGCAGAATTGACCGTATGGTCCTTTAAGTGTTCGTCCATCTCTGCCATGGATAAAGCGAATCAGTCTGCTGCTGTCATATTTGGAGAATTCCTTGGCAAATTGTGTGGAATCGCTGGTGTGAACTGACACCGTGAGCTGATGGAAAAGAGGAAAAAAAGCTTCTCTGATGTGTTTAGCCTCCTTCATGGCAGTTGTTCAGAGGTTTCAAAACACACACACATGCACACACACACATACACAAGCCTGCTGTCCCCCCTCCCATGACCACATCATGACCTCATTCCAGTCACCTGCTGCTGGGACCATAGCTAACCTGCCCTCCTAACCGGAAAATTAGCCGCCTTTTTTTTTCTTTTTTTACAAACGCTCCCTGAAGCTCGCACAGGTCATTGTGCTACTTAGCTACATACTTTTTCTTTTTGGATGCATTCGTGCACCAAAACAGCGGGTGGGAATTATTTTGTCAAAAGAAAAAGAGCGGCAGCGTGTTATTATTATTAAGGGAGCTGGTGGATTGATGCTCGTATTTTTTAAAAAGAAGATAAAGACCTTTAGGGAAGGATAGGCGAGTGGTAGGGATGGGGACCAGGTGGAAATTATAATAATGAATCTGTGCTATTTGATTATAGTTATGCATGCATTTGTTATATTGAAATAAAAAAAAAAATAAAAAAGTTAAAGGCCTTTCTTTTTAAAGGACCATACTACCCATTTTGCATGTTTGAGCATAATATATTCAGTTTTGATACATGTTGCATTACTGACAATCATTTCCCAAAGCATACTACTGGAACGGTGAATTAAAAATGTTTTTCCTACCTTCCAGACCTCCATTGGTTTCAGTTCATTCTGCTATTAAAATCAACTTGTTGATACTGTAAACGTTCTTGGGATAGGTAATCCATCATCACCAACAAGACGTGTATTCAGGTTTTTTTTTTTTTGTTTGTTTGTTTGTTTTAGAAATTACATAATTTTACCATTTAAATGTAATAAAAAGTGCAGAATGAATGTATGTCTCCACTGGGGAATATAGTCCCAAAAGAAGACCTGTGTTTATGGAAAAATTTAAAGGACCGTGACTTCATAAGGCTGTGTAACTATTAGCAGGAGAAACATGGATTTTTAAGGTGGGTGTATATTGAATATTTGAATATTTGAATATTTGATTTTGAAAGATTAAGAGGTTTTGCAAAATATCAGGAAAGCTGAAATACGGTTTTATCCTTTGGGAAATGATTGTCAGTAATGTAACATGTATGAAAATTGAATATATTAGGCTCAAACATGCAAAATGGCCAGTATGGTCCTTTAATCTGGAGTAATCCTTTAATTTGGAGTAATCAGCTTTATATTGTTTATGTATTTTAGATTGTGTTCTCTCACTACTAGTAATGTGTTTTACATTTATTTATGTCTGCCTGTGAGTGTGTGTATACGTGCATATATGTATATTTATATTTTGTGTGTTTACATACAGTATTCAATATATATGTATGTGTGTGTGTGTATGTGTGTGTGTGTGTGTGTGTGTGTGTTTGTATTTAAACTTTTTAATTGTCCTTCTGATGTAATATTTACTGTTGAGTAACCAGTGTTCTCCTTATATACTTATGCACTCTTATTATCCTCTACTTTGTTATGCTTGTTCTGATTTGTTTCGACTGCATTTGGGCTGCATTTCCATACGAAAGGTGCCATACAAATAAAGGTTGTTATTATTATTATTATTATTGAAAGTGCAGGAACACTGGGAGAAGGAGATGGAATGAAAACCAACTTGCAAAGTTACATCCTGTAGGAGGAACAGAGACGCTCCTCTACAAGTCTCCTGGGCTTCCCTGACCGCTCTTAAACATTTGGAACATTTACACTGCTTTAAATTTCTTTTTTTTCTTTTTTTTTTTTTTTTTTTTNTTTTTTTTTTTTTTTTTATTTCTTCCCCTTTATATTTACTCCACGGAATGAATTCCATTTGCCAGAACAATTCGAGTCAATATCGTCACTCCCCCCTTTAAGTACATCTGGGGATTCTTTTGGTCGCGGGATCGAGTTTCTAGATGCAATTTATTATCGTCTCAAAGAGGACTCGTGAAACAGGTCACTTCAGCACAGGGACGACTTGGAGTCACACGAGACCCAGTCACTGTAAAACCGTGTAAAAGAGCACAATGTCACTGTTAAAGGACAATACCGCCAATTTTGCATGTTTGAGCCCAATATCTATAAATACATGTTACGTCACTGACAAGTATTTCCCAAAATGTGCTGCTGGAGCTGTGAATTTTAGAATTGTTTTTCCTACCTTCCGGACTGCCATTGATTTCAGTTCACTCCAGTACACTAAATCAACTTGGAGAGACTTGAAACATGCTTGTGATACATGATCCATCGCAGCAAACACGTCTGTTAAATTTTTTGTTGAAGCAACTTTATTTAACTGATCCAACAAGGAGCTCCACGTAAGACAATGTATGTCTCCACCAGGAAATATAGTCCCAGGAGAAAACGGCTTTTACCGAGAAATTTAAATGACTGAGCCTTATATAATCATGCAGAAGTGCTGGAAGTTAAAATGTTGAATTTTAAAGTGGGTGTATCACTTGAACAATTCATTTTGCAAGATTGGAGGGTTTTGGCAAAATAACAGGGAAACTAAAATAAGGTTTTATAATGTGTGCAGGTAGTATTTATTGGGCTTAAACATGCAAAAATCACCAGTACGTCCTTTAATGTTTCCATGTGTGTGTGTGTGTGTGTGTGTGTGTGTGTGTGTGTGTGCGTGTGTGTATGTGGGTGTGTGCTGAATGGAGTTTTTTTTTTTAAATCCCACACTCCTTTCAGCTGTTTTAGGAGCTGTGTTTCAACATTCCGTCAGTGGAGGATCTTTGTGTAACCTAAAGAGGAAACAGGCTAATTCTCCAAGCACTCACCGACTATTTTAACTGCTAAACGTATCACTGGGCGGCTTATAGGCCAAAGTGGCAATTCCCATGAAATCTTCCGATCTTTTTTTCTTTTATTTTTTATTCGCTCTCCATCTGCAATTAGTCGTGGTTGGGCTGATCAAAGCCGGCGGCCGGGCAGTTGCATGTGAACTGGCGTCCACTCGCAATGACATCCACAAACCAGAATGAAATATGAAATATCAAGTTTCCACGGATGTATGGAGTTGTAAAAAAAAAAAAAAAAAAATCTCAAGAATTGGAGAGCTTTTCACACTGGCTAACATAAAACATTTGGTGCGCAGATCGCAGAGGGAAGACGAGAGCCAAAATCTGCCCTGGCAGTAAAACCAGAAGCAGGCAAACATTAAAACACCGGCAGCCGGTAAATCCTGTTGATTTAGACGTTAATATGCTGCCTGCTATGTGTCATCCTGTGCTGCTGTTTGTGCTTAAAAATGATTAGCCACAATTCAAGCTTACGGCGTAAAACAAAACACACTTTGTTTTTTTAGAGAAAGATGCCTGTTCTCTGATCAATAATCAGAAAAACATAAATGATTGATACGACAGATGCAGAATGTCTGGATCAGACTTGCTGTTAAATTGAGCGCAGAGTTTCCGTGGATCCGTGTCAGATGAAAGGCTTGTCAGCACAGGAACGTGTTCTACCAGGAGTTTGATTCTCCCTGTATGTTAAAGGAGCATACCAGTGATTTTACATGTTTGAGCCCAGTAAAAACAACCAAAGACAGATTACAGCATGGCAAAGTGGGCACGTGTCCAGGGCCCTGCAGCCAATAAGGGCCCTTGGCCTTAAGATTTATTATTATCTCTTTTTTTTCCTTTTTTTTAATGTGTAAAATATTTTTGTTTTTAAAATATTGCAGTAAATGTGATTTTGTAAATGGAGTATGATTATGAAATTGTTTGAGTGTTTTTATAAATTAGCTGATTAGGCTAAATCATGTAACGACATAATGACGTAGGCTAAAGGTCAAATGTCAACATGGAGAAACGGCGCCCAGTGGGTCGGCGAAGCGTAAACTCAGAAAAGAAAAAGAAGCTAAAGATGCCATTTTGCTATAATAAATACCCTCTATTTCAACATTTTTCACAAAAAAACAGGTGGAAGGGATGTAACTGTTAGCAGTGCTGCTGCTGTACATGGCGTGTATAGATGGCAGTAATTTAACATGTCAACATAATGAATATAATTTCAAAGTAATACATGCTGTGTGGATGTGGAGTGTTCTCAGGGCCGGCCCGTGGCATAGGTGAACTAGGCGGTCGCCTGGGGCCCCGCAGCCACTTGGGGGCCCCCACGTCAAGGGTGAAACTAAAATGGACTCTCCTTTGTGGTAAATAATTTCAAGAACTGCAGAAACAAAACAAAATGTATGTGCTAACTTTGTGAATTATAACTTCACTGTGTAAAGCATCAGCACACTATACAGAGCTCAATGTGCAGAGACAACTCACTAATGGTGTGTTATAAAATGCACAGAACTAATGTTATAACATGGAACTTCTGCATATTATGGTTTGAAATTACGTTTTAGTGAAGATTAGGCTCATAGCAGATTTAGCAAATATTTATGGAGTGGGTTGGGGGAATTCTGGGATGTCAGGTTAATACTGCAGAGTGGGGGGTAAAAGAGTAGCCACGCCCCTTTTGTATATTATTGGACAAAACATGTTTAATTTATGTTTTAGTTTTGGCTGTTTTATAAAGCATTTATAAGGTAAACTGACCACTTTTTCGTGTCTTTGTGTCATACAAACGCAAAAAAAAACTTGCCTAGGGCCCCAGAAAGGCTAGGGCCGGCCCTGAGTTTCTGTGCTATTGTGCGACCAAACTCTGTGTGCTTGGGAAGGGCACACGTAGTAAGCATGTGTTATTTGTGTGTGCAGGTAGGGGCCCATGGCGAGTTTGTGTCCAGTGTGGTCATGATAACCCAACCATGTATACAACCCGGATACACGTTACGTTACTGAGAACCATTTTCCAAAACATATTACAAATGTACTCAAGATAGGTAATCCATCACACCAAAGCAAATGTTGTTCTTACATGATGAATACGACATCTTTTAAGTATTTTTTGTTGTTGTTGTTGTTGTTGAAGTTACTTAATTTAACTGGTCCAAAGCAGAGCTGTACAGAAGAAAATGTGTCTCTGCTACACAATATAGTCCCAGGAGAAATTCAAACAACTGTGCCTTCTCCACTCTGACATACCTTTAAGCAGGCAAATCGTTGCATTTAAAGGACCATGCCATCCATTTTGCATATTTGAGCCTAATATATTCAATTTTCATACATGTAACATTACTGACAATCATTTCCCAAAGCATACTACTGGAACAGTGAATTAAAAATGTTTTTCCTACCTTCCAGACCACCATTGGTTTCAGTTCATTCTGGTACGCTATTAAAATCCACTTGTTGATACTTGAAACGTTCTTGGGATAGGTAATCCATCATCGTGAACAAGACGTGTATTTTTAGAAGTTATATAATTTTAGCGTTTAAGCTCAATAAAAAAGCGCAGAGTGAATGTATGTCTCCACCGGGGAATATAGTCCCAAAAGAAGACCTGCATTTATGGAAAAATTTAAAGGACCGTGACTTCATAAGGCTGTGTAACTATTAGCAGGAGAAACATGGATTTTTAAGGTGGGTGTATCACTTGAATATTTGATTTTGAAAGATTAAGAGATTTTGCAAAATATCAGGAAAGCTGAAATACGGTTTTATCCTTTGGGAAATGATTGTCAGCAATGTAACATGTATGAAAATTGAATATAGGCTCAAACATGCAAAATAGGTGGTGTGATCCTTTAAGCAGGTAAATCGTTGAATTTTAAGGTGGATCATCTGAAGATTTAATTTTGAAAGATAAGGAAATTTGGCAAAGTAACACCAAATCTAAAACACAGTAGTATGTTTTGTGAAAAAGGTGGGTCATAGTGCAACGGGTATGCAGGTATGCATTTCTTGGGCTCAAACATGCAAAATCTGTGGTGTGGTCCTTTAATGAATTTAAGAGAGCCATGCTGTTGGCATCATCAGCAGGCTTCAGTGAGCTGTTTACAGAAGTGAAGCTGGTTTTATAAAATGTGTCATGGTGGTGGCACAGTGGAAATTAATATAGGAGAAAAAAATACATAACTAGCTCGGATATGTCGATCAAAATATTTTTAGCTGCTCATGAGGTTGAATGTCTTCTGTGGCAGAAGATTCTGGAGATTCTTTATAAGATGTGTGCTAACATATGATAACCTAATATCATATTTATCTAATCAAACTGCCTTAAACAAACATTCTGAGTATGAGAAGGCACCCTGAGAGCAAATACCTCCACCAAGACCAACAAATCCCCAATTAAAAAACCTAACCAAATGTCTATACAGGTTGTATATATTGAGCTCAAACATCCAAATCACCGGTATGATCCTTTAAGGAAGCCTTTTAGACACTTGTTGCTATGAGCAGAATGTAATGCTCCCACTCCAGATATAAAAATGGTAATAATTTGTTCTTGTGGTCCACTTTTTAGATTGGCAGAGGTCTTTGCTGGTAAACACGTGCATGTGCGTTGCCTGCGTGGACATGCACGGGCGTCCCGCTGTACATAACGGCTGTGGGGGCCCACGGGACACAAACAGAGTGGATCCGAACCAAACGGACCGTTTCATCATTCCACAGGAATCAACAATAAATGTGGTGTTGGGTTCCTGTGTGTCTGCCCTCCTCATCTCACCATAAATAGTGCACGATAACAGGTTGTGTGTGTGTGCGTGCGTGCATGTGTGTGTGTGATTGAGTAGTTGCGGTGCAGAGCGTAAAAAAAGTTTGTTTCTAAATGACCATAAACCAAAAACAAAAAAACCCAGACTTTGTTCCAATTAGAGGAGTGAGACAGGTGCTGCACGGTTATTGACCTTTAGACCTGAAAAGCTGTGAAAGCAAATAAATAGCCATCCATTGATGAGGGCCGCTGGGCAGGGGGTTACGGTGTAACAGAAGCTGAAGAAAAAAAGAAGCTTTATCTCTTTAGCAGGCGTTGTCTCCCTCCCCNAAAAAAAAAAAAAAGCATCAGGAAGAAGGTGCTTTGCAACAAACGACCTCAAGGCTTTTAATTGCTTCTCATGTTTTTTCCATCTGCAGGGGGAAGACAGTGATTCTCTCTCTCTCTCTCTCTCTCTCTCTTTCAATTCAATTCAANTCTCTCTCTCTCTCTCTCTCTCTCTCTCTCTCTCTTTCAATTCAATTCAATTTAATTCAATTTTCAATTCAAAGGCTTTATTAGCATGAAAGTTTCAAAAAAAGAACAATTTTGCCAAAGCATCAAAGTACAAATTCATAAAATATGTGGACAATAGAATACACAAAGCAGTAATAAACACAAAATAGGTAAAATACAGTATATAACAGATTCAAAATGGCCCAAATGTGTCTCTCTTTCTCTCTCCCTTCTCTCTCTCTCTCTCTCTCTCTCTCTCTCTCTCTCTCCCCCCTCTTTTTTCCTTC
>VXCM01001625.1:18510-131377 GCA_014773175.1 Lucifuga dentata
TTTTTTTTTTTTTTTTTTTTTTTTTTTTTTTTTTTTTTTTTTTTTTTTTTTTTTTTTTTTTTTTTGGAGCCACATTATAAAAGTGCATGCACACTTATCATCTTTACATATCACTTTGAGTATAAAACCAGATAATTGTCTGTAAAACCAGAACTTACTGATGTAGCACAGACAGCTCATGTCAGCGGGCTTCATCTTTCCTCTGCTAACATGTGTTTTGATTTTTTTTTTTTTTTTTTTTTGTGCTATAGTTATGGTAGTTAGTATGATAGTATGACATGATAGTTTTTTTGTGTCTGTATGAGCCTCGCCATTGCAACAAAACATAATTTTCATATCACAGTACCAAACAAAAAGTTATTGTGGTTCCAGGAGAAGTTGGCTTTTACAGAGAAGTTAAAAACAGCCATGCCTTCTACATTCAGACATACGTCTTGTCAGGCGAAATAATGAATTTTAAGGTGGGTGTATCACCTGTATATTTGATTTTGAAAGTTTAGGGGATTTGAAAAAATATCACGAAAATTAAAATAAGGCTTCCTTTAAAAAAACAAAGACAAAAATGGTTGTTGTAACATGTATGTGTGTAATAATTATTGGGTTTAAACATGGAAAATCACCAGTATGACCCTTTAAGATTCCATACCAAACTCCATAAATAATACCATTTGTTCATTCAAAACCCACACAAATATGAGGCCTGCAGTTTAATCCGGATATCAAGATAAATCATGTCTGATGTTTCTCACCACGACAAAAGATGACATCAATAACAATTTTATTTCCTTATATGAACACAATTAATTTCATAAGACGACCAATTCAAGAGTTAATCGCTGCATACCAAGAGGCCCACATCTAATTTAACTTCTCAAATTTATTAACTCACAAGTGCAACTGAGTGCAAACGACATGTTTCACTTTACAATAACCTCATAAGGAACAATAAATAGTCTTAGTTAAAAAGCAAACCGCTCAATTTCATCTTACATAATATGTGAGTCAGAAAGTGCACCTCACCTTCTAACCTCTAAGTCCTACATACTCAAAGTCTGGCTCCAGGGCCACATCTGGCCCTCCATCGCAATAATGGTGGCCCCCCCAGAAGTCATGTAAATCCCAAATGAAATATGAGTAAATAAATACTATTTAAGAAATTGTGGAATTAAAAAAAAAATGTGTTACTTGTGAATTAATAGGTATTATTTCCACAAAGCTGGAGAACACAGCATGTTGGGAAATGATTATGGACTGTTTTGGATGCATTGTCGTTTCTGTGCCCCACAAGTTTTATCCATGAAAACAAGCTAGTGATCGCCAGACGCACCTTGTCAAAAACACCCAACTGTTAGAAAACAAAAATAAGCATTCTAGCAAAAAGAGAAAAGTTGACTGTGAAAACAGCCAATTCAACACGAAATGGACTGAGGACTATATTAGTGTCTCATGCTAATCCTAAACCGCTGTGTTTAATCTGCTAAACAACAGTCGCGGTTTGGAAGCCTGCTAACATCAAGCGCCACTATGAGATGCTAACGTTCTTTCAGCTTTTCTTCCCGGTAGCACAACAAGAACAGAAAAGATCATCTTTGTTCTCAAGTTTTTCCAAGACCAGGATTTCATGTCCCGTGTTGCTTCTCATGTAACATTACTACTAATCTAAAGAAATTTAACCTGCAGCCTTCAAGGTGGAGGAGCTAATTAGTGATGGGTTTTTTTTCCTACCAGCCCCTGGCTCCCCTTCATTTTGCTAAATTGGCCCCTAGCCAAAATTATTTGAGTATCTCTGCCCTAAGGGGATATATGGGAGGGGTACAAAATATCAGTGGAAGAAAAAAAAAAGTCCTTTTGCGAGATAACGCAAAAGTTTTGCACAATAACCCAATGACCTAGATCCAGCACCAACTGAAATAAATGTATTACATTTTAGTCCAAGCTAAAAGTACAAAAGTTGATTGTGAAAACAGCCAATTCAACACAAAATGGAGTGACGACTATATTAGCGTCTTATGCTAATCCTAAACCACTGTGTTTAATCTCTAAACAACAGTCACGGTTTGCAAAGTGCTGCTGACATCAAACACCACCATGAGGTGCTAATGTTCTTTCAGCTTTTCCTCCCCAAGAACAGAAAAGATCATCTTTGTTCTCAAGTTTTTACAAGACTAAGATTTAGTCCAAGCTAAAAGTACAAATTGCTCCATTGTTGCCTAGCAACAGTGTATTCGAGTGACCTGGATATACTATCACACTTCTGCTCAATGAAGGGTTAACTTTTGCGCTATCTCACAAAAGGACTTGCTATTTTTTTTCCTTCCGCAGATTTTTTTTCCTCCCATGTTCCCTTATCGGAGTTCCATCGACTCCACATGTAGATCACAAGTAAATATATAAACCCATCTTAATGAAATAAAGGTAATTAATCAATACATGTACAACATCCTTAAAGATAGGATATCAAAATGTTCAGCTACATCATAAGAAACATACACAGACCATATGCTTGATATACTCGATACCTGTGAAGGTACACTCTTTGTATGCTGTCTACAGAGCAATTCTACTGTCTACCGTATATACTGTAGTATAAGCTGATCTCATGTATAGCCCTGATTTTGACCTGCAAATTTAGATTTTTAAAGAAAGCCATATATAAGCCGACTCCTCCATCAATTTATTTGTTTACCTGTTTTTCTGGGTATTGTCATAGTATTCCTGTGATTTTCTGAAAATAATCCATGTACCAGTACTGGTAAACAGCTGATTACTACTAGCTAATATTTTATTACTTACTTACTTTTATTACTTATTAGATTATTACTAGCTAATAAAGAACAAAATATGTTGAATGAGACTATCAAATAACGGTACCATGCCAGTATATAAAACAACACTTTTATAAGGTTGTCTCTGATTGGCCCATTCGTTTGTCTTTGACCAATCACGACAGCGCTGACTGGCCGCCACAAAATATGCTGGATAAGATGTTTGGTCAGGAAATATCTCATTCTAAGGTATAATTTAAACTATTTTTCATGGGTAGTGGTAATGGTAGTATTTCCACCCCTGGAAATTTCCTTCTCTGGGATCAAATTTGACTTTCTCTGTATAAACTCGTATACAAATCCGTAGACATTTGGAGTCTACGGATTTGCTTTGTGAAATTTGGTAATAAAAACTCAGCTTAAGTATATACGGTATTCATTTCATATTAACATTTTGAAAATATCAAATAATTTACATCATGGACTTGGAGTTGCCTTTAAATTACTTCCTGCTGAAATAACTGTTATGTAACCAGCTGGATGTGCAGGTTAACAGTCTCATCTAATGTGACACATGCTGTTTGAAATACCAACACAGCTTGTCTTCTTCTTTTTTTTCCTGCTGTGACAAGAAATGCTTGTGTCATGGAAACAAGTCTGAAAGTAGCCAAATTCAGGAGGAGAGGTGCCCCCCCCCCTNCCCGCCGGCCAGCCTCTGCTTGTTGGTAGCCACCATCGCCTTGTGTTTACCCCAAAACAAGAAGATATCAGCCAATCAGCCACAAACCAGAGCACGAAGACTCCCGGCTGTTTCTCGCGAGAGAGTCGGCCGCCTCATTCTGTCTNCCACAAACCAGAGCACGAAGACTCCCGGCTGTTTCTCGCGAGAGAGTCGGCCGCCTCATTCTGTCTCAATAAAGTCAGAGCTAAACTCTTCCCTCGGGAGCGATATGCCACCATATCAGCCAATCACGGCTCAGCGTCCCTCTCTGCAAAATCCCATTCATCCAGAGGAGAAGCTGGACGCACAGAAGAAAGGGTTTACTGGGGTCAGAAATACGAGAAGCTCTCGGCTTTTGTCTTCTGAGCATCGAGTAACACAAGACGGTGGGAGAGTACAAAAGTATTTGTATGTGAAGCATTAAAATTAATATGCGTTTCCTGCTTGCATTCGCACTCCATATTTTGCCAGAAACTACGTGCGACCTCCCATCTTTCTTCCTTTCTCCTCCACCTCCGTCGTTCTGCCTCACATGACAGGAGGCAACGAGCTTATGGCTGTTTAGAGGTGTAGTATATACAACCTTCAACTTATTTTATTTCAGTTAAAGCTTAATATATTTAACCTTTAATTGAAATAAAATAATTGAAAGGAAAAAGAAAATCTTATCATGAAACAGATATTCTTCTCAATTAAACCAGTCTGCTGCTATGCTATGATATGCATGGAGAAATCTATATAGAGAGAGAATATATTTATAGAAAAAACATATATACAGAAAATTATTTTGTAGTAAGCAAGCTTGAACAAGCTTGTTCTGAAAAATATGTAACAAAGTAAAAGTATATATTTTAATTTGGAAGCATAGTAAAGTGAAGTAAAATGTTTACAAAAATATAAATACTCAAGTAGTCCAGATACTCAACTAAAATACTTCAGTACTTTAACTAAGTATTTTTACTTTACACACTGGTACCAAGTCCACATCTGCTGGTTTGTGTAAGTGGTTCCCACCAGCTCACAGGCCTTTTTTTTTTTTTCAACTGTGATGTAAGAATTTTTGACATCAGTAAAATGCTCAGTAAAGGTTAATTGCTTTCTCGCTGGTCTTTTCATAGACGAGTGGGTAGAAGCAGCGAATGAAGTCAAGTAAATGAAAGTCAGATGTATTCTGTTCCAACATTATTGATTCCAATAAAAGGAAAGTGGAAAAAGTTTCCACTCCTTCAGCTGCAGTTCTCTGTTAGGGAAAAGCAACATTTAGATTGGATTCAACAAAATCGTTACCATGACAACAAGATACGGTTCACATCTATCCAGACAGCAAAAGACTGCTTGACTCACTATACGTATAAAAATAACGGTGCATACTGGTGATTTCACGTTTGAGCCTAATAAATACAATCTGCATACACGTTACAATACTGCCAGTCATTTTCTAAAACATACAACTAGAATGGTAAATATTAGAATTGTTTTTCCTACCTTACACATTGGTTTCAGTTCATTCCAGTACACTATTAAAATCAACTTGTAGAGACTTGAAATGTGCTTGAAATACATAATCCATCACAGCGAACCAAATGTCGCCCATATTTTTTTGTTGAAGTTAATTAATTTGACTGTCCAACACGGAGCTACATGAAATAACATGTATGTTTCCACCAGGGAATATAGGTCCCAGGAGAAAACTGCTTTTACTGATAAATTAAAAATGGCCGTCCCTTCTACATTTGGACCTATGTGTTAGCAAGTAAAATTAATTTTTTTTACACATTGTCTTGCCTTCAGTTCCTGTGATGTGAAGATCTGCTGCATTTAGGTGCTGAACAGAAGAATGGAGCGCATAATGAGCACATACAACCACATGCTAACCTTCAGCATGTGGTTGGTTCATCTGAACACGTATTAGGGTTAGATCGACCATCCACTGTTTTTTCTAAACAGAAGTGTTGTTTACTTAACTTTAACCAATTAATCAATAGATTAACAGATCTTATAGTTGGTTCAGAAGTAGTTGTACTATCATGTTCCGAGCACAAACGAACCGCTCCAGAGTTTGTCGGGCTGGGATCACTTTCTCATAATGGTTGTTTTGGTCTACACCCAGGTGTGATTGTTCAGACTTGCTGAAGTGAAACATACCAAGTGAGGAAAAAAACCCAAGTCCAATTCAACCAAACCAAAACACGTGCTTTGTCAGCATACAGGCATAGATTTAGGTATGGAGGGTAGGGACATATCCCTACCAATGTTGATCTGTAACAGAAGTGTCCCTATCAACATTTGTCATGATCTCATGGTTAATCTGTGGGATCTATGCAGAGCTGCCAGGTTTGTGTGTTTTCTGTAACAAGTCGGCTCTTTTGATGGAGTGAGAAAGCACATTATGTGGGATATCTGCTGATCTGGCAACTCACAGCCAGGCTGCAGTGCTAACTGTCACTTACCTGAGGACCTGTGAGATCAGTCAACCAGCAGCAAAGCTGAATTGGAAGGTAATTCTAGGTTAAATTTGTAAGTATAACAATTCAAGAGCGTTGGGACACTTACCTGCTTACCTTAGCATTTGCATAATCTGACTCTTAGTTTAACTTTTGTAAGTGAAGTAAGTCTTGGTGTTTCTCTGCAGTGGTGCTGTACAGCTGTTATAGCTGCTGTTTTAATTGCTTCTCATTCTTATTTTGGGTACCATTAATAGATTTGTTTTTTATCCTCTTATTTATTTTATTTTACTTCTCTTTTGGATTGCATGTGCTCATGAACATCAATATATATTTAATTTTGATGAGCTACTGTATTGTACTTTGTATGTCTGGATTTTTCTCAGACATCATGTTTTGCTGTGATTCTGTAGTTTAACGTTTGTTGTTCATTCTCTGTGAACTTTGTAATTGCAGTTTTGAGAAGTGCAATATAAATAAAGTTTATTATTATTATTTACTATCTATTTTTGCAAATGAACTCTTCAATAAAAATCCTGCAATGAAGCTGCAGAGATCCTAAACCAGCCTCTGAGGTCAGAGGACTCTTGGTCAGGCTGAAACTCTTCAGACTGCTGTTCCCTTAGACTGAAAACCTGCTGAGTCGACAGTTTCACTAAGACACATAAACAACATGTGCAGTGTGCCACATTAAAAACAACTTAATACAGCTGATCTGAGATCTGTTTGTCAGCAGTTTGTGTCAGTAAATAAGCAGTGAAGACGTGCGTTTGGTTGTTTTGCATATTAGAGGCACAAGATAAACTTTTAATTTGCGGCTCAATACAAACACGAAAAAAATAAAAAGATTTTATTGTGTTCTGTGGTTGTTTTGAATTATTATTTTGCTGCTTATTATGATTGTTATATGATTGTATAATAATTAAAATGCTGTTCCAGAGTTCTGGTGTCTGGTTATTTATATGCCTCATTAGTCTCATTAACTCTGAGACTTTAATTTTACTGGTTGTGAGGACACTGCTTGCGTTCCGAAGCCCTTATTTGATTATTCCTCACTCCTCGATACTCGCATGATGCGGAAACCAATCTGGTCCGCCATCTTTAAGGACATTCCAAAGCTCTTATTTCTCTGAGGATGGAGGAGTTTCATCAGGAAGACATGAGCAAGGAAAGACGAGATGCTCCTACAGGAGGTCAAGTCAACTGTCAGCCTGACAGTCAAGTGAAACACTTAGAAACGTGATGATCTATAGATTATAAAGTCAGATTGTTCTGCATGTGGACGTTTGTCAAACTGTTCATGTTAATTGTTACAGTAATAGTCAGAGGAGAATATTTCATTATTTTATTATTGTCTAGGAACTAAAACACAGCAGCTCTGATCAGCTGTGTGACATCATCAATAAGTGACGTCACTTCAGGTGACGCTTGAGGAGCGACGATTTTCCACTTCTCCTAAATCATCACTCCTCAGCTCCTGTGTCCTCATGTTTTTTCCTTGCATCTTTTCCTCGCATCTTCAGTGGGCGGGACTAAGGAAAAGACGCAAGTCAGGGAAACGTGGAAACGAATAAGAGCTTTGGAACACGCTTCTAGGTGCTTCCTGGTTTCCTGTGATGTCTTCATGTGTCGTCAGAGACAAAGATGTTCACCTGGTCTGATTACTGATCAGTTTTATAAGCTGGTGTCAGACCTCTCTCTCTCTCTCTCTCTCTCTCATCTGCTTTGGTTTGTCTTTGTTTCTGTTAGTTAAGTTAATTTAGTGTTTTTATGGTTATTTAAAATAAATATTTGAATCTCATAACTCACGTCTGACCTCCTTATTATTTTTGCCATAATCTGACCAACAGGTGGAACAATGATTAAAAATGTCAGGAAGTCATTTTTTATGTCTCTTCTGTCTGCTCTGTTTTACATCACATCATTTTTTTTTTTTTTTTTTTTNTTTTTTTTTTTTTTTTTTTTAGTATGGGATAAACCACATGAAAGAAATCAGCACAGTGACACAATATGTTTGTTATTATTTTATTTATTTAAGTTTTATTGAACCAGGAAGTCCACTTTAAATTCTGAACCTAGCAAGATAACAAAACACTACAACAAAATTAAAAAATAAAATAAAATTACATATACCATAAAAGCAAGACATTTGAAAGCACAAAAATACACAAATAAAATCAAACTGAAGGAAATTCCATGACAAATTATGAAAAGCAGGAGCAAGACCTGATGCATTGAGTTACAAAAACAGTCACACATACGTTACTCCTTCAATTCTTTTAAAATCATGAACAAATATCATTTCTGTTCATTGATCTGCTGAACAGCACTCATTTAGCATTTAGCTTTAGCGAGCAGAAGGCTCAGCAGGCGCTTTGTAATGATGTAACAACTCCCTTGCGGCTTTTATCTGCAGTAATGACACATGGCAGTAAGATGTTCACTTGTTTGAAGTTTTTTTCTTTTCTTTTTTTTTTTCACGTCTTTAACTTAGATCACGGCTGCTGGAGNTTGAAGTTTTTTTCTTTTCTTTTTTTTTTTCACGTCTTTAACTTAGATCACGGCTGCTGGAGAGCTGGAAGCCTCGGCACATCTGTAAGCCAGCGGAAATACCAAAATCTTGCATGCCTCTTTGATTGTTACATTGGAGGTATCATGTGTGCTACCAGCTCTGCTGCTGCTGCAAACCATTAGGCTCAGTAACCGGTCGCTTGTAAAATACGTTTTGAAATCCTAGAGACAAGGGGGGAAGCGGATAAGATAGGGATTCCACATGGTTATCCTAGGAGATGATAAACAAAGGTAGAAGGTGATACAGTCGAAGTGATATATTGGGCACATGTGGGATCTTGGAAGGGAAAAAAAGAGGATGAGGGAAAGAAAAAAATGACACAGAAAGGGGAGGGAGGGAGGAGGGTTCTGATTTATTCTAAGCTGCGGGTGCTTGAGTATCCGAGAACAAGATTAGTTCAGTAGATCACATCACCCTACATCTTTTATAGATTTTCATCCCTTCCCATCCCACCAACCCCACCCCATCCTCCCCAAGCTGGACCCCTCATACTTACCGAGAAAGCCAATGAGAGGCAGCGAGGGGTNCCCCATCCTCCCCAAGCTGGACCCCTCATACTTACCGAGAAAGCCAATGAGAGGCAGCGAGGGGTTGAGGCCGATTGTTAAAACCATGGGGTCGGAGAGATGCGTATGTCAGTGCTCTGTGGAAAAACCAGAGTTCCAGAACACGAAAGGAAAACCTCCAGCAGAGATTAATGCACTGCCTTTATACACTCCGATCTAGATTCCAGATCCACTTTGCCTTCTTTTACAGCTTTGCCAAGCATTCCTCTTCCCAATTGTAACCCCTGCTCGCACGGAAATGGCTGCATCATATTTGCCAGGGTGGGGGGTGGGGGGGTGGTTGATGATTTGAAGTAGCCAGAAAGAACAGCTGGCCTCTTTCCGAATGCAGCAGATCTGTGCAGGTCATCAGCGAGCTCACATCAAGGAGCTGAGCACTTCCAAATCCTCCGCGTTAAACTTTTATGGCAAGTGTTTATGCAAGGTCATGCACATTGACTTACACCTTCCCTTCATGGAGCTTTGAGGGACACATGTGTCTTACCTGAGACAAAAAAAACAACAAAAAAAAAGCCACCATCGACACCGCAGACCTTTACAACATCTTCATTCCACGTTCGGTGACCATGGCATCTTCAATCTGTGCCACAGGTAAAAGTCATCAAAATAAAGCTTTTAAAACTTTTCTTAAAATTTATTTGCACAGATATTAAAAAGTTAAGTAAAACAATGAAAAGACAAGACAGTCATACAAAATTACTACTAGTAAGAAAAAAAAGCATAAAAACATAGAGAGGCCAAAAAAAAAAAAAAAAAAAACGATAAAGGCTTGTCTGGTGGCCTTTCCAAAATTAGAAGCACAACTCAAACAACTTATTGAATCAGCATTAGATAGAATAATAATAGTAGTAATGAAATAACAGAGAAGTACATCACAAAATAAGAAATGTGAATGTAATGTCATTTTCCTGGCAGAACATGCAGATTCAGCAATAACCGGCTCACTGTTTACAGCATTTTTGTCATGATGATTACTTGTTAAAATAATCTTACATTCTCATTTTTAGAAGAAAACATCTGCCAGTATCACATTACTGAGTTCAGATACCTGATTAGAGATTATATTTACTTGTACATTTACATATATTGATTCATATTCTGATGCATACTTGCTATTTTATCTAAATGTCTAGAGAGAGAAAAAAGATTTGATAATGAACTTATTAGACTGGGTGCTTAATGAGGTCGAGTATTTATCTGACTCCAGAATAAAAGCACAAAAAACAGTTTTTCTTCCAAGCTCACACTTCTGCTTTGTGCACAAAAATACACAACTTTTACAGAGATTTTTATTCTATTTTTGTTTTTTTACTGTTTTTATTTTCATTTATAATACATAACGTTTATTTAAAATTGATGGAAACTAAACAGTTTTTACATTCATCTCAGAAATTTCTCTAGAAAGTCTGATTATACATGTGAAGAACCATTATACATTTCAAGGACCATACCAGCGGTTTTGCATGTTTAAGCCTGATACATATTACCGGCATCCATGTTACATTAATGAAACCAATTTCCAAAACATCAAATCGCATTTTAGTTTTCCTGTTATTCTGTCAAATCCTCTCACTTTTCAAAATCAAATGTTCATTGAATTTTAAATGTTTTGCCTGCTAACACTTAAGTTCGAACATAGAAGGCATGGTCATTTTTAATGTCTCAGTAAAAGCCGTCTTTTCCTGGGACTATATTCCCAGCAGAGACATACATTGTCTTCCATGCAGCTCCATGTTGGACCGTTTAAATAAAGTTACTCTGACAAAAATTTAACAGACATAATGTTCGCTGTGATGGTTTATTTGTCTCAAGCGTATTTCAAGTCTCTACAAATTGATTTTAATAGCATGCTGGAATGAACTGAAACCAATGGCAGTTTTTACATTCATCTAGCTGGAAGGTAGGAAAAACCATTCTAAAATTTACTGCTCCAGTAGTATATTTTGGGAAATAGGTGTCAGTAAGATAACATAAATCCGGATATGTATTTGTTTCAGGACCAAAAAAAAAAAAAAAAAAAAAATTGCTTCCTGTTTGGAACCAGAAAATAGCAGATCTGAAGTGGGAACCGTGATGACATCATAAGTGGGTGTGTATTATTCTGCCTCAGTGAAAATGAAAAACAATGGAGAAGTTGATGTTTGATAGTCTGTGTAAGGTGCATAACTGGCTCCTGTATCTCTATTGGATTAAAGTAAATACTTTTATTTAGATGATAAAAGCTTGCAGGTAGACAACGCAGGTCCGCCATCTTGCTTGTTTTCACTGATCTACTTCTGCTGTTATAAAACAAAAAATCTGCTGTTCCACTACAAACCGGCGGAAATCTGGGCTGGTTCACTAAATGGCACCTTAGCTTTATGGTTACCAGAACTTTTTTTTTTTTTTTTTTTTTTTTTTTTTTTTTTTTTTTTTTTTTTTTTNGCACACACACACACACACACACACACACACACACCCTGTTTGTTGCTCCCATAACTACACAGATTGTTGTGCTTGTGTTTCTGAGTGTGTGAGTGTGTGTTGTGAGTCGTGTGTATGTCCTCCTCATCGAGCCCCTGAGCTCTGAGACGGGCCCTCTCATGTTATTCTCCTGCTGGATTATCTCCATGGGCCTGTGAGGACTAACACACTCATGAAGCTGAAAGTCTAGACGGCAGAACGTTCGGGGAGTTTTGGGGACGTCAACGGGCTGCAGACGACCTCAGGTTTCAAACGTGAGGACATCCTGTGGGACGACGCTCTCAGCACGTCCAAAAACCCAGAAAGCAACTACAACTATTTATGTGATTCAGTATGAGCATGGCATTCATGTCAATAATGAAGTCATGTAAGGTTGTGACCTTGAACTTTTTTTTCATGCCAATTTGCATATTTTTATTACCTCTGCCAGGGATTGAGAAGCTCAAATTGGGAAAAAAAACAAAACAAAAAAACAAAAAACAAAAAACAAAAATGAACTGAGCAGAAGTAGTTTTTCAGGCACAAAAGAGAGCTGGAAGGAAGAAGAGGAGGAATTGCTGTTACTTGTGTTGGCTACAAGATGAAAAAGTTAGCCGCCATTGTTTGTATTTTCTCTCTCTCTCTCTCTCTCTCTCTCTCTCCTTTCCTCCACACATATTTCACCTTTCTCCACACTTCTTCACTTTGGCCAATCATCAATGAACACTTACATCCACAAATGCCGCCCGCATTGCATCAAAAATCATGTGGGAAGCAATCACGAGAGCAACCTTTGACCTCTGCAGTCGGCTGTTTTGGCCACACTTACATCACATTTCCAGCATACTCTCTGTCATGTCTGCATCTGTATTAAGTAGAAACCAACATTAAATGTTCATCTCATTGTTGTTTCACACAAGCTCAGGACCCTCTGAGTTTTTTTTGTTTTTATAATTAACTTTATTAACAAGACTTTGATTGACAAAAAAAGAGAACATACAGTAAACAAACTCAGATGTTATAACAATTAACTGTAACAGTCACACAAAAAAGTCTCAAGAATTAGTTTTTAAAAAGGATCAATAAAATAATAATAAATAAAAATTAAGCAAAATAACTAAATAAATACATAAATAAAGGATAAGAACTAAAATAAACTACACATAAGGAATTGATCTGTTCAATTCCTTATGTATAGTTTATTTTAGTCCTTATTAGTCCTAAATTGTGGGCTAACATGACATATTTCATCATAGTGGCACAATAATAAAAGGAATTTGCAGTTATTCTGAAGCTTTAGAGAATTCAAGCTCAAGGCCTTCTGTGAAAATCCCTCCNCCCCCACTGTGACACAGCAGCCTCATAGAAATACATGAGTGTTTGTGCTTGTGGTCATACTTTTGGTCTGAACGTGGCCTTCATGGTCTGACTGATAAATTGGAAAGCGCTTATAACTTGTTCTCATCACCAGAAACTGACTGCAGGATGGAGACTAAAGATACGTGGTTTCCATCAGGCCTGAAACCTGTGTAATACAGAGCAGCATAACCAAAACAAATATGTACAGAAAGTCAAACGATCCAATGTTGACCTAACATACCACATGATTTGTCTAGAGCAATCCATCCATGTAAGAGAGGCTGTAGAGCATGATTCAAAGAGGATGTTAGCACAATAGAGTTTTTTTTAGTTTTTTAAATGAGACAAGAAGTGGGGGGATATTCAGAGCAAAAAAAATGACAAATTTGCAAGAAACACTCACAAAATTGTGATAAAAATACTCATACATTTGCAGGAAAAAACTCACAAATTTGTGAGAAAAACTCAAGAAACTGAAAAGATAAAACTTAGAAATGTACAATATAAAAAACTCACAAATTTGCAAGAAATAAATTCAGAAAATTGCAAGAAAAACTCAGAAATTTGCTAAAAAAAACTCATAAATTTGCTAGAAAAAACTCAGAAATGTGCAAGCAAAAAAACTCAGAAATATGCTAGAAATAAATTTAGAAATTTGTGAGAAAAAACTCAGAAATTTTCTTGAAAAAACCCTCAAAACTCAGAAATTTGCTAGAAATAAATTTAGAAATTTGTGAGGAAAAAATGCAGAAATTTGCTTTAAAAAACCCTCAAAACTCAGAAACTTGCTAGAGAAAAACTCAGAAATGTGTGGAAAAAAACTCAGAAATGTGTGGGAAAAGCTCAGGTGAATGTGAGAGAGGTGAGGTCAATGTGTGGAGTTCATGAATGTTAGGCAAAGATACTGGAAAAACTACACCGACTCAATAGATTTTTTTTCTTAGACAAATAACTTTTACAGCTAAATTGCTTGGTGACATCTGGATGGATCATCAGGCTGAAGAGGCCGGGCAAAGACAGCAGCTCACAGATGGGAAGTCCTTGTCTTTACAATGATTCAGGCCTCTGGAGACCACCCTGCTCCTCTATCAAGACATCTCACCAGCAAACTTTACAGGAGCTGAAGCTCATCGTTTGGTTCATTAAACTGTAACGCTCCTGTGGGAAAAAGGGAAAAAAGGGAAAGGAGGAGGAGGCAGGAGACAGACATGATAGGAAAAGGAGGACCAAAGTCGCCATAGAATAAAAACCTGTAATTAGGCAGCAAACTCTCACATTACTTTGTGAAATAAGTATTTTCACATTATATACAGTACCATGAGTTACTGCATAAATTAGATCTTAATTTGTCACTTATTTAAAAAAGTTCAAAGTCAAACAATAAGCTAAAGGTTCAAATGAACATTGGTAAATTTCTCGTAATGAACTGAGTTAAATAGGAAACTGTATCCATCTGCTGCTGCCCTTTTCTATTCATTCATAAAGGCTCAGTGCAATATTTAACGTGTTGATAAGAGAAAACATCGTAACGTTCCCTTATTAATAAACACCCGTTACCGGAATCTTTTAGCATTTGTCTTGAAAGAGGCGTTGCTATGGTATTTCCTTACTTATCTGTCAGGGAAGCAATTCATAAAACACACCATCACACAAAAATTAAGATGTGTTTCATTCTGGTGGTAAATTTCAGTAGAATGAAATCTGGGTCACATTTTAAACGTATTTGTCTCACGTGTGTTAGTGATCAATACATCTGATAGATAAACTCACTCAGCTGATCTGTCATTTTTATTTCAATAGTGAGTTTTGATCAGACCTTATGCACATTCTCGTGGCGCTGAGCCTCTTCATTAAGCCTCATCTGCCACTCACACACACACACACCACGACATGCAGCAGCAGTCACAGGTTGAACCTGTGTGCAGATAATCAGAAATATGCAGATAATCGTTCACAGGAATGATGATGCAAAGAAATTCGGATAAGCATTTTTATAGAATAATGAACAAGGGAGAAATGAAATGAAAGGAGAACTGCTGCATTTTTACACAGCAGACACGCCATTTTAGGGAGCGTCATTAAAAAGCCGCACTCTTCAGAGCTGATTAGGAGGGAATCTATATTCCAAAACTCCTTTTCATCTAAGGTTTTACTCGGCTGGTGACATTCTGTCAACGAGAGATTGGGAAAGAATACACGGAGGAGAAAAATGTTATGAGGCTATGACTGGAGGAGATTTATGGTTCCTGATGAAAGCAGCAATGAGTGGCTGTGATGAGAGCGAACGGGAGATTTCCACTTTGTCATCGGTGCGTCTGCAGCATCCCTTGAGCTCCGCGAATGAAGCGTGATGGGACTCGGAACGCTTAACCGTTCTCATTAAACACACAGGGCCTTTAAGGAGCACTCTGAGCTGTTCTGTACACTTTGCTTTTCTCATCGGTTTGCTCATTCTTCATCATTTTCAGGTATTTATCTTTGCCTGTTATCCAAGCAATACCACAAGTTGTACTAATGTCATCCAAAAAAATGTTTTAATATATTACCAAAGCACCAGGCCTCTGTCACTACAAGGAAGGCAGGATACTTAGCAATAATGTAAAAAAAAAAAAAAAAAAAAAAAAAAAAACGTGGCTAGGCCAGCTTTAAATGGAGCCATCAGCAAGGCACGGCCAAAGGGGAAAGGGATTTTATGATTTCCTTTGAAAAATTGATTCCAATTTATAAGGGGTCCTGTAAGGGTGTCGTATATAGTTCCAACTCTTAATCCTAAATCTTTCAGGCAGAAGCTTTTAAAACTTCAAATGCAGCTAGATCTGCTTACACGTGTCATGCTATATCTTATACAGCCTCTTCCTGCTCGGCCAGCCGGCTCAAACACAAATGTGTGTTTCATGGATTTGAGGTTTTATCCAACGAGAAAATAGTAAAAGAGTATACATGCTGTCTGGCTTTTCCATCAGCACCGTGGACATGCAGCGTGAAACCTCCTCACAGATCACCAACGTAGAGGCTTTTTACTGTAACTTTTAGCTCTGCAGGTTAACATTTAGCCATAATGTGACTCTAGTTTAGGAGCTTTTCATGTTTTCACTTTAAAGGACCATGCTGGCGATCGTGCAGTGTTTGAGCCCAATATATACACCTACATACACCGATTGGCCACAGCATTAAAACCAGCTGCCTAATATTGTGTAGGTCCCCTCATGCCGCCAAAACAGCCCTGACCCTTTGAGGCATGGACTCCACAGACCTCTGAAGGTTCCTGTGGTATCTGGCACCAAGACGTTAGCAGCAGATNCATGGACTCCACAGACCTCTGAAGGTTCCTGTGGTATCTGGCACCAAGACGTTAGCAGCAGATCCTCTAAGTCCTGTAAGTTGCAAAGTGGGACCTCCAATGGATCAGACTTGTTTTTCCAGCACATCCCACAGATGCTGGATTGGATTGAGATCTGGGGAATTTGGAGGCCAAGTCAACACTTTCAACTCTTTGTCATGTTCCTCAAACCATTCCTGTGGCAGGGCGCATTATCCTGCTGAAAGAGGCCACTGCCATGAAGGGCTGGACTTGGTCTGCAGCCATGTTTAGGTGCTATGTGTCAGAGTAACATCACATGAATCAGGACCCAAAGACCCAGCAGAACATCAGATCATCACCCTGCCTCTGTTGGCTAGCCTTCTTCCCATAGTGCATCCTGGTGTATCTCTTCTCCAGGTAAACCACGCACACACAAAACCTGATTCATCAGACCAGGCCACCTTCTTCCATCGCTTCATGGTCCAGTTCTGACGCTCATGTGTCCATTGTAGGCGCTTTTGGCGGTGGACAAAGGTCAGCATGGCGTTCTGAGCTGTCTGCGGCTTTGCAGCCCCATATGCAGCACGCTGTCATGCTGTGTGTTCTGACACCTTCTATCATAGCAGCAGCCATTTTTTCTGCTATTTGTGCTACAGCAGCTCTTCTGTAGGATTGGACCAGACTGGCTAGCCTTCGCTCCCCATGACCATCAGTGAGCCTTGGGTCCATGACCCTGTCGCTGGTTCACCAGTTGTCCTTCCTTGGACCACTTTTGGTAGGTACTGACCTGCATACCGGGAATGCCCCACAAGACCTGCTGTTTTGGAGACGCTCTGACCCAGTCATCTAGTCATCACAAGTTGTTCTTTGTCAAAGTCTCTCAGATCCTTAAGCTGCACATTTTTCCTGCTTCAACACATCAACTTCAAGAACTGACTGCTGACTTGCTGCCTAATATATCTACACCTTTACAGGTCCATTGATGTTATTCACTTCACCTGTCAGAGGTTTCAGTGTTGTGGCTGATCGGTGTATATGTTATGTTACTGGCAGCCAGTTTCCAAAACATAAAACCATATTTTATTTTTCCTGTTATTGTTTCAAATCCCCTAGTATGTCAAAATCAAATATTCAGGTGATACTCCCACCTTAAAATTCAGCCTTTCATCATTAAACATTTGTGCATGATTGTAGAAGGCACGGTCATTTTAATTGCTCCATAAAAGCTGTCTTTTCCTGCGGTTGTATTTCCTGGTGGTCAAGCCAGATGCGGCTGGCTTGACCGAAGTTTTCAAAAGGGTAGGGCAAGAGTAATGAAAAAATTAACGAGTTGGTAAAATGTGTCCATCACTTAACTAAAATAAACAAATGAACTGAACAAAACATGGCCACGATTTAACTAAAACGAGGGAACGGACTGGTAAAACATGGTCATGTTTAACCAAAACGAGGGAATGAACTGATCAAATGTGGCTACAACTGAACTTATAAACAAGGGAATAAGCTGGTAAAACGTTCCATGATTTAAACAAAACAAGGGAAACACATTCACGTGTTTTTCCTCCAGAGTATCTGAGAACAGATTACATTTTAATACAAGATGCAAATGGGGTGATAATGTGGAAAACTGAATACTGAGACTTCATAAATACATTTTATGTACAGTTTGTTTCTTTTAATTTAGGATCTTTCTAAACCAGTCATTATTAAAGGACCATACCACCCATTTGCATGTTTGAGCCTAATATATTCAATTTTCATAGATGTTATGTTACTGACAATCATTTCCCAATGCATACTACTGGAATGATGAATAAAAACATTTTTTTCCCTACCTTCCAGAGGTAGTGGTGCATTCAAGTGCTGTCGTGAAGAACTGACAATAGGAAGCATTTTCAGATCACTCCATGCTTTTTATTGCACATAAACGCTAAAATTATGTAATAAAAAAAAAAAAAAAAACNAAGAATGTTTCAAGTATCAACAAGTTGATTTTAATAGCATACCAGAATGAAATGAAACCAATGGAGGTCTGGAAGGTAGGAAAAACAATTTTAATTCCAGTAGTATGCTTTGGGAAATGATTGTCAGTCACATTACGTGTATGAAAATTGAATATATTAGACTCAAACATGCCAAATGGCCGGTATGGTCCTACATATCAAGGGTCAGATGAAAACGCTAATATCAATTCTCGCCGCGCTTTGAAGGAAATAACGCGGTAACGTCCTGCGAAAGCTCAGAAATGTGTTGAGGTCTGCGGTTCAGCTGCTGATATTTCCCTCTAGATCATTTTTCTGGCAGGAATATTTTTCCTGCCGGGTCACTTTGACTTTACGCATTTGATGGAGGACAAAGCTGCTGTTTCTGAGAAATGCTACCTGAGTCATTCAGAACTTTGGCAAATCATTCAACATGCAAACCACAGGAGCCAGTACGACCTCAGAAATCCACAGTTACAACACTTCCTGTAAAACACTTGCTTGAATTGGACCGAATGTTTGGGGTTTGGATGGTGTTTNTTTTTTTTTTTTTTTTTTTTTGTAGAAAAAGGGCATAAATCTCAGCCTCCGTCGTTGTAACGTGCAGGTTTTCCCTCAGAGAAGTGGAACAGCTGAGAAGCACATGTGAAAGGACCTCCTGCTGTTTTCCAAAGACCCTCTTGATAAATTTCTTACAGGTGGAGGAGCTGCAAGAACGTCCACTGAGGTATTGAAGAGGGGAGGTATAAATTCAATGTTTACCTCATGCCCCGTGTGTTAAAGGTAAATTCCACTTGTGAGCGTAAAGGAGGAGGCTTATCAGTTATCAGGCCTCCATCTTTCATCTCTGGACATCCGCCATTCGTTTCGCAGGGGCGATATCGTTTTTCTCTGGAAAGGGAAGGTTTGGTTTTTCATTCTCTGAGAAAGTGAAAGTGGGTTCGGGGGCAGCAGGACGTTTACCTACAGGTGAGAATATTTTAAGGCTCATTTGTTCTGGGTAATGAGTTCCACAGCACGAATCCTTTCAAACCTCCTAAACGTCTCGCAGAACAGGAAACCCAAGATTCGGTTTCACCATTTGCGTTCTGTACGGATTTTTCCGGCGCTTTTTTCGTGCAATGGTGAGATGGTGCATCTGTGGTGTTTGGAGTTAAATCAGGAACATGTGTCTCATCATGTTTAAAGGATCATACCAGTGGTTTTGCATGTTTGAACACAAAAAATACAGTCCACATCTGCGTTATGTTCCTGGCTACCATTTTCCAAAAAACTAGCCGAGTGGTACATTTTAGAATTGTTTTTCCTACCTCCCAGACTGTCTTTGGTTTCGGTTCATTCCGATAAATCAATCCATGTGCAATCATGCTCCTATATTGTTAAAAAATATATATATTTTTGCATTTATATTCTCTATACATCTATTAGCTCTGTCTTCTGTTGACCTTTGCACTCAAAGAAAAGGGGGAATTTAAAGGACCATAACAGTGATTTTGCATGTTTGAACCCAACAAAGATAACCTGCATACACATCATATTAATGCTATTTTATGCTATTTTCCAAAATATACTACTGGAGCAATAAATGTTAGAATTGGCTCTATGGCGTCTGATTATAGCTAACATCTGTCATTCTCCAGCTGTGAAGCTTGGAGATTCTTGGCCACTTGAACCATCATCATCCTCACTGTGCATGGAATCAATATACACGCATGTCCTCTTCCAGGTCCATGAGAAAAACATTTGTTTCATGATAAGTATTTCTTGTTCCTGTCAATTATTTTGCTTTAAATAAAGGTTATATTTTTGTTAATATTTTGAATGAAAGATCAAGAGGAGAAACATAAACACATGCTTTTCAAGGCCCGTTTTGCTTTTATTTAACAAGGTTGCCAACACTTGTGGAGGGCGCTGTACGTGATATGTGTGATTTGTACTGCGTAGCACTGTGGATACGCTCCACCCCTGAAACTGCAACCATTCTGATCAAAGGCAGGTTGGCGGTCTCTCCAACAGATAGACTTACAGGTGATGTATTGGATGAGTCAACTTCAGCGGTGGTATCCTCGTGTCACGCAGGTTCTCCATAAAACACTTTCATGTAGCTCAGTAAAAAAAAAAAAGAGTCCTGTAAAAAACAAAAAAGAATTAAGGAGGAGTCAAATAAAGGGGTTTACTTATCTCTTTTTTCTTTTCTTTTCTTTTCTTTTCTTTTCTTTTCTTTTCTTTTTTCTTTTTTTTTTTTTTTTTTTTTTTGGATGCACAACTTGCTCAACTTTCCTACAGGGTTGAACTCGAGGACCCGACAGAATCGACAAGTGCTTCCTGCATCAGACTGTGGTGGTTGTTTGCAGCCTGAGCAGGTCACATTTAAAGGACAATAATGGTGATTTTACATGTTTAATATCAATTAATACTACCTGCACATATTTAACATCAATGACAACCGTTTTCAGAAACATAAAACCGTATTTTAGATTTCCTGTTATTTTTTTCAAATCCCCTAATCTTTAAACCCCTAACCTGCTAACACTGATGCGTGATTGTAGAAGGCACGCTTTTAAAGGACCATACCACCCATTTTGCATGTTTGAGCCTAATATATTCAATTTTCATACATGTAATGTTACTGACAATCATTTCCCAAAGCATACTACTGGAATGGTGAATTAAAAATGTTTTTCCTACCTTCCAGATCACCATTGGTTTCATTGTTATGCTATTAAAATCAACTTGTTGATACTTGAAACATTCTTGGGATAGGTCATCAACACAAACAAGACACATATTCAGGTTTTTTCGAAGTTTTGTAATTTCAGTGTTTAAATGCAATTAAAAAAAAATGTGTGGAGTGAATGTATGTCTCCATTGGGAAATATAGTCCCAAAAGAAGACCTGCTTTTATGGAAAAATTGTAACTACCATGACTTCATAATTTTGCATAACTATTACCAGGAGAAACATGGATTTTTAAGATGGGTGTATCGCTTGAATATTTGATTTTGAAAGATTAAGAGATTTTGCAAAATATCAGGAAAGCTGAAATATGGTTTTATCCTTTGGGAAATGATTGTCAGTAACGTAACATGTATGAAAATTGAATATATTAGGGTCAAACATGCAAAATGGGTGGTATGGTCCTTTAATTTCTCAGTAAAAACCATCTTCTCCTGGGACTATATTCCCTGGTGAAGAGATACATCGTCTTCCATGCAGCTTCGTGTTGGATCAGTTAAATAAACTTAGATATAAAACCTAATCATGTTCACTCTGATGGATTACGTATCTGAAGTGCGTGACAAATTGATTTTGGAATGAACTAAAACCAACAGCGGTCTGGAAGGTAGGAAAAACAATTCTAAAATTTATCACTCCAGCAGCATGATTTGGGAAATGGTTGTCAGGAACGTAACGTGTATGCAGGTTGTATACATTGGGCTTGAACACGCAAAAGCACTGGAATGGCCCTTTAAGCATTGTGTGAGAGGAGCAGCAGCTGGAGGTGAGACGTGTGAGGAGCCGTCAGAAATGGTGGGATTAGTTCATAAATCTGGGTTCATCTTCACCTCGCTCCTCTTTCATGTTGAGACTTTCTGAGGCTGGTTAGACACACTTCACAAATCAAGACGTTTACAGGTGAGTTATACGCTTAAAAAGATACAGGAGTCCCACAGGGGATTCAGCTATTTTACACATCTGTTTAGCTTCTCAAAAAAAAAAAAAAAATTTANAAAAAAAAAAAAAAAAATTTACCAGATGATAGTTACACTTTTAACTATATTTCCTTTTCATTTATGAACTTTAAAACCACTTAGTGCATATTCATAAATAAAGCAAACAGCCAGTGTTCTGTATCAATCTAATTTTACAACAATCCCAGAAAGCAACAACGCCCTCCTCGTGTTTTAGTGCATTATTTGTTTTGTAAAGAAATGCAGCGTATAACAGATCTATTTTTTTTCTTTTTGTTAAATTAAGCTCATTAAGTTTTTATTTGCTGTAACATTTTTAAATTCCAACATTTTTCCACTTTGAACCAGTTTTCAAACTCCCCAAGTCCCGATTCAAAGAATTTATTCTCGATTTTAAAACAATTTCCAAGAAACATTTTTTTTCCCGTTCGAGCCACTAAGTCTTTTATTTAAAATGTTTTAGTGTTTCTGTATATACATATGAAAAAGATTCAGTATGAATCTTTTGCTCTTTGACAGCATGTTTTTGAAGAGAGCAAATAAAATCCATGGGTAGCAAAGCTACAGAGCTCATATGACATCTGGGGGGAAAAAAATCAATATCATAGCAAGAAATTACCATGTATACTGGAGTATAAGTCGACCCCCCAATGATGTTCCATCAATTTATTTGTTTAGCAAACTACCTGTTTTTCTGGGTATTGTCATAGTATTCATGGTATACATGATATTTATTTCAGCAGCTGATTACTGTAACTGACATTAGCTGACATGAACTTTTCCAGACTCCTCTTCCTCTTATGAATGATCAAACAGTTCATTCCAGTCCTGTTCTATGTAATATGTCATGTTGTATCTTATCTCAAGCTTCTTGCTAATAAAGTATAAAGCATGATGTTGAACAAGACTACCAAACAATGCTACCATACGAATGAATGAAACAGCACTTTTATAAGGTCATCTTTGATTGGCCCATTCTTTTGTCTTTGACCAGTCACAAGCAGAGCTTACTGGCCGCCACAAAATGTGCTGATAAGATGTTTAGTCAGGAAATATCTCATTCTAAGGTATGATTTAAACTATTTTCCATGGGTAGTTGTAATGGGTAGTATTTACACCACTGGAAATTTCCTTCTCTGGGATCAAATTTGAATTTCTCGTGTATAAGCTGACCCCCGATTTGATTTGTGAAGTTTGGTAATAAAAACTCAGCTAATACTCGAGCATATACAGTATGAGTTTGTTCCCATGCTTTAATAATACATGCACACATTTTATCAGTTTGCTCCCTTGTTTACTTACTATATTTGAAGTGTGTTTCATGTCTCTACAGTTTGATTTTTGTAGCATACTGGAATGAAGTGAAGCTAATGGCAGTCTGGAAAGTAGGAATAACATTAATAATGCTTACCGCTCCAGTAGCATATTTTGGAAATGTATGTCAGTAACATAATGTGTATGCGGTTTGTATATATTGGGCTCAAACATGCAAAATCACTGATATGATCCTTTAACTGTCAGTGTTTCAAAATTAAAAAAAAGCTAATTGGCATCATTCAAAGGAACTGGCTTATTCAATATTACTCCAGAAACTATTACTAGATCATGTATTCATAAAGGTCAAGGTGATGCACAAAACATCCAGCCAATTGGATTATGTAACCTCATAATCCACAACAACAAAAATGACAAGTAGATTTAACAACAAAGAATTAGAAAATCATAAACGCAAAACGAGCCCGTCTGCATCAAATTCCACAAACGGCCTCTGCAGAAACCCGAGCAGATGAGAAATGGAAACCCATTTCTTCACAGTGTGGAGGAAACAGAGTGTGTTGGTGTGGAAACAGGCAGAATAGCTCCGGCTGTGTTGACTAAACACGGCCAAAGTGTCACAGTGGCAACAGCGTCTGTCAGGCCAAATCCAAGGTCAAAGCCTCGCCGCGGCCTCAGGGCTCAGAAAAAAAAATGTTATTTTCATCAGCACAGAAAAGCTGCTGAAACGTGGGAGCATGAAGCAAAGCTGCTGTATTTATATCTGTTAAAGGACCACACCAGTGATTTTGCCCAATAAATGCTACCTGAATACAACCTTTTTCCAAACAAAACTGTATTTTATTTTTCACGTTATTTTACCAAATCCCTTAATCTTTCTAAATGTTCAGCTGATACACCCACCTTAAAGGACCATACCACCCATTTTGCATGTTTGAGCCTAATATATTCAATTTTCATACATGTTACGTTACTGACAATCATTTCCCAAAGGATAAAACCATATTTTAGCTTTACTGATATTTTGCAAAATCTCTTAATCTTCTAAAATCAAATATTCAAGTGATACATCCACCTTAAAAATCCATGTTTCTCCTGGTAATAGTTACACAGCCTTATGAAGTCACGGTCCTTTAAATTTTTCCATAAACGCAGGTCTTCTTTTGGGACTATATTCCCCCGTGGAGGCATACATTCACTCTTTGCTTTTTATTGTGATTAAACGCTGAAATTACAAAACTTTGAAAAAACCTGAATATACGTCTTGTTCAAATTCAACAAGAGGCATACAGCAATGTTTCCGTTATGATGAGAAATGTCGCCTGTTTCCTCTCAGAGCTTTGTCAGGCTTAAAGGAACATACCAGCAATCAGGTATGTTTAAGCCTGATAAATACAAACAAATGTGACAACCATTTCTCAAAACATACTACTGGAGTGGTACATTTTAGAATTGTTTTTCCTACCTTCCAGACTGCCTTTGGTTTCAGTTCATTCTGGTACGCTATTAAAATCAACTTNTTGTTTTTCCTACCTTCCAGACTGCCTTTGGTTTCAGTTCATTCTGGTACGCTATTAAAATCAACTTATAGAGACTTGAAACTCATTTGTGGTAAGAAATCCATCACAGTGAACATGAAATCTACTAAGTTCTTTTGTCGAAGTAATTTTATTTAACTGATCCAACACGGAGCTGCATGGAAGACACTGTATGCGTCCTCCAGGAAATATAGTCCCAGGAGAAGCTGGCTTTTACAGAGAAATTAAACAACTGTACCTTCAACAATCGTGTGTAAGTGTTAGAAGGCGAAACACTGAATTTTAAGATGTGTGTCACCTGAACATTTGACTTTGAATAGAGGAATTGGAAAGATAACAGGAAAAACTAAAATGCGGTTGTATGTTTTGGAAATTGGTTGTCAATAACATTACATGTATGTGTGTTGTATATATTGGGCTTAAACATGCAAACTGCCAGTATGGTCCTTTAAGTGCTCTCACGCAAACTGATAGTTCTTTTTTTTTTTTTAAATGTCTTTAATTTTTTATTTTTTGTTTTTACAACCAGTCCTCCACCTTAGTACAGAGCCCCTAAAGCAGGGATACTCAAATACAAAGAAAATCTTCAATAAGACAAAGGTCCATTTATTAAAGTCAGTCAAGCCAGAACTGGATCAGGATCCAACTGTTTTACTGACAATTTAACTGACAAAACTAGCTGCACTGTCAACTCTCAGTGAGACATTCGGTTTTATTTTGCAGCAGAGAAAGTGGAGAATTTTGACTCGTTGTGTTGCAGTGATGTCCCACAGATAATACAAATAATACATATTACAGAGATTCCAGAGACAGCTGCAGTTTGGTCCGGATCCGGCCCTGAGTCCAGAATTTGAGGATGACTGCCCTAAAGGGACATGATAATCTTTTTTTTTTAATTTTATTATTATTATTATTTCTAGTTTCTCGTGCACAAACAATAGTTTCTCATCGGGAGCACCAGAAACTTTCTGGTGTTTGTGACAAACTATCTCATGAGCATGAAAAAGTTTCTGCTGGGTTCCGGTAATATCTGGTGCATGCGTGACAGTATGATGGACACCAGAAACCCTTTCCGGTACAAATCGAATGACTTGATGACGTGTAGACACACAGAATGACAGCAGACCAAGACATCTTTGCCTTTTTGAGATCCTGAAATATATCACACATCATCATCAACCAATTAAAGGAGGATATGCAGCTACCGGAAAAGATTTCTGGTGCACATGAAAAACTAGCTATTTATTTTTTCTCATGTCCCTTCAGGGCCTCTGTACTTTCGGCACAAAAATGAAAAGACAATAATATTTACCTCTCTAAACTTACACGGTCTGTTTGCCTGGGGCGGCATAGATTTGAATACACTCATATAGGCTTATGTAAATTGCAGCTTTTAAGTGTTAACCTGGCTAATAGTGATGTTTGCTCTGCCGGGCAGGTGCAGCTTTCATTTATCATCATGCTGGAAGCATTACAGCTGCACGTCTGCACCGACCTCTACGCGCAGAGGTGCTGCTGCAACAACACAACTGCCACAACTGCTTCGCTTTGCATTCATAAATCAAAGAAAAGAAAAAAACAATCTCAATTATGTAAAATGCTGCAATGACAACAATTCCGACAGAAATAACATTGGTAAGCGCGCGTAGCCCGGCGCAACAGTACATGGCAGAGAATGATGGTTATTTTCTTTGGCTGACAACATGGCGCAAAACGTTTTTCCATATGCATTTACATGAATGTTTAGACTGGCAAATTTGCTGCGAGAGCTCAGTAGGTAGAGAAGATGCCATTTGTTTGTTTGTTTGTCACAACATGAAGCGAATTTTACCAAACGAAAAGCAAATTAAGAATATTTCAAAGGAACGGGGATGAAAAGCCTCATTGTTGAATGTTGAAAATGCTACTGTGAGTGACACCGAACCCAAGGAGAAGTAGATTTCGTTTTCTTCTGATTCTCTTTCTTTCTTTCCTCATCACTGGATACTCCAAGATTTACAACTATTTGCATCAACTTGCAAATGTGGCTATCATCTGGATTTGAAGTGGCTGAATTTGCCTTTCTCCTTGATCCTTGCTTGAATGTTTCAAAATGACTCCAGAGGAGACGAACGTTCAAGTAGCTTCAACTTGCAAACGACCAAAATGACCAAATGACCCAAGCCGAGTGAACGCAGATTTTAGATTTCAACAGCAAACAAATGAAACAAAGCAAAACACAGCTGGAAACTAAAAAACCAATGACAAAACTTCTTCATCTGGGTGTTTTAAGGAGACCCAAGTGATGAATTGTTTTAGGGATGAGGGGAGAGTTTTGCTGTTTGCTTTGAGCCGCAGACCAACAATTCAGCTGCTGTCGTCTGGCTGAATGTCGCAAATGTCAGCAATAACGTCTTCCTTGTCCTCCCTGAAGAGAAGACTTGGGTGGGGNGAACACAGGTGTCTGCGGCTGAAGCAAAAATGTGACGCCTTTACAACTGTGGCGAGGCGGTGGGACACGACACAACAGAAAGACTCTGTTAGTGGAAGAAACTGCAGGGAGTCTGTCTGTTAAAATATCATATTACAGGTTTGATTTCAGTCATAGCTGCTCTGCAAATAAGCCTAAAGGACCATACCGACCATTTTGCATGTTTGAGCCTAATATATTCAATTTTCATACACGTAAGGTTACTGACAATCATTTCCCAAAGAATAAAACAGTATTTCAGCTTTCCTGATATTTTGCTAAATCTCTTAATCTTTCAAAATCAAATATTCAAGTGATACACCCACTTTAAAAATCTATGTTTCTCCTGCTAATAGTTACACAGCCTTATGAAGTCACGCTCATTCATGATGATGGATTACCTATCCCAAGAACGTTTCAATTATCAACAAGTTGATTTTAATACCAGAATGAACTGAAACCAATGGAGGTCTAGAAGGTAGGAAAAACATTTTAATTCACCGTTCCAGTAGTATGCTTTGGGAAATAATTGTTGGTAACGTAACATGTATGAAAATTGAATATATTAGGCTCAAACATGCAAAATGTGTGAAATGGTCCTTTAATATCATTATTTAAAGTAACTCTGATTGAGCGTAACTAAATGCTGCGTTCAATTCAAATCAAACACTGGATTGACTTGGTTTAAAAGAACATAAAGCTGATTGTGTGTGTTTGAGCCCAAAAATGCATGTTACGTTATTGACAACCATCCATCCATCCATCCATCCATTATCCTCTGCTTATCTGGGTCCGGGTCACGGTGCCAGCAGACTAAGCAGCCCGGCCCACACTTCCTGTCCCCGGCCAGGCCCTCTAACCCCTCCTGGGGGACTCTGAGTCGTTCCCAGGTCAGCTGGGAGATGTAATCCCAGATATTGACAACCAATATCTGGGATTACAGATATTGGTAATATCTGTAATCCCAGACAGCAAACAAGATGTCTATTAGTTTTTTTGTTGAAGTAACTTTGTTCAACTGATCCAACACAGAGCTGCATGAAGAGGCAATGTGTGTCTCCGCCAGGAAATATAGTCCCAGGAGAAGACGGTTTTTATCGAAAAATTAAAATGCCTGTACCTGCAACAATCATGCATAAGTGTTATAAGGCGAAATGCTAAATTCACCTGATCATTTGATTTTGAAAGATTAAGGGATTTGAAAAAATAACAGGAAAACTAAATTACGTTTTTATGTTTTGGAAATTTGTTGTCAGTGACGTAGAGAGAGAGAGAAAGAGAGAGAGAGAGAGAGAGAGAGAGAGATCCCCTCTCCTCGANGTCAGTGACGTAGAGAGAGAGAGAAAGAGAGAGAGAGAGAGAGAGAGAGAGATCCCCTCTCCTCGAATGGAGGGGAAGCAGACAAATTACAAAGACGTAAAAACAATGAAAGAGTAAAGCAGGATATAAAACAGAAAATAAGAAGAGAGACCTGTAAATATACAGTAAAACGCAGAGTAAAATAACACTCAGTTAAAATCAAACCCTTAAAAGAAACTTCTTTATCATGGTACAACTAGATAATAAAAAGTTCTAAACAGACGTTGATGTTAGAGATCTATATTTAGCGATACATGTGCAGGCTGGTGATCATTGCTATGGAAGCTCAGAGTTGATGTTAAATGATGACTTCATCTTTCTTCAGGCCCAGCAGAGGATATCAGGCTCCGCTGTCATAAAACCGCCAGACTGAGTAATAGGAAACGCCATTTCCTGTCCTCCAAACCTCGAGATCTTCTGCACCTACATCCTGTCTGTGAATCCTAACCTTCCCAACTAGACAGCAGATACATCACTGATAAAACAGTCATGTGTCTGCTTTATATCTACTTGGGCAAAGCTAAGTGTATGGCAGGTCTATGAAAGTCACGTGGCTCAGAAGTTCAGCCATTGTTAGGTCAAAAAGACACTTATTGGACCCTATCAGTGAAGAGACGGTTACCAGTTAAAAAAAAAAAAACTATAGACAATATAATATAAAGCATCATATCTTCCTTTGAAGGTATTCCTGTCATGCTAACATGCTGACAACAACAGTGGCTGCAGGAATTGTTTATTATTATTATTATTATTATTATTATTATTATTATTATTATCATTATTATTATTAATTTGTATAGATTTGATGGGCTGGTATCTGGATTAACACACAGTGTCTTAACACAAGTATGGACACCTTTGGTATATAAAAGCAAAATGTTTATCCTCTTGATGTTTTGTAACAAAGTACAACCTTTAAAGGACCATACCACCCATTTTGCATTTTTGAGCCTAATATATTAAATTTTCATTCATGTAACATTACTGACAATCATTTCCCAAAGCATACTACTAGAACGGTGAATTAAAAATGTTTTTCCTACCTTCCCGACCTCCATTGGTTTCAGTTCATTCTTTTACGCTTTGTTCATGGTTCATTCTGGAAAAATTTAAAGGACTGTGACTTCATAAGACTATGTAACTATTAGTAGGTGAAACATGGATTTTTAAGGTGGGTGTATTACTTGAATATTTGATTTTGGAAGATTAAGAGATTTTGCAAAATATCAGGAAAGATGAAATACAGTTTTATCCTTTGGGAAATGATTGTCAGTAACGTTACATGTATGAAAATTAAACATATTAGGCTCAAACATGCAAAATTTGTGTTATGGTCCTTTAAATTTAGTGAGATAATTGAAAGGAAAACAAATATTTTTCCTCAGTGGGCCTGGAAGTGGACATGTGTCTATAATGACTCCACACACAGTGAGGAGGAAGGTTTGAGGACAAAGATCTTAATTAAAGGTTATATTTTTGTTAATAATTTGAATTAAAGATCAAGAAAATAAACATGGAGACTTTTTTTTTCCACAGCCCATTTTTGCTTTTATTTACCAAGGGTGGGTGTCCATATTTGTGGAGGACACTGGATATGAATGTGCCAAGATACTGGAAGCAGTTACATGAAAGGAAGATATTACAACTACCAACGCTTTTCAGAGGGTGTGTTTTCAGCAAACACACACAGCATTTCAGCACAGGCAGTAATAAAACACACTGATAAGCCACACGTAGTAACAGCCATACGACACTAAAGTCGTCAACAAGGCTGCACAACCCTCGTTTTTATTCCAACAGCAGAAAATGAGTGGAAATGTAATCTGCATCAGAAGACACATTTTTTTTCAGATACATACACGTTTTTTTAATTATTATTCTCATATGCAGTTCATGACAAAATATCAAAATTTCCTTTTTTTCCCCCAACATTTTGCTCCTTTTCTGTGAAATCCTCTTTTTTTATCCATCTTGCTGCCATTCTCCAGCAACGCTGCAAAAAAAAAAAAAAAAAAAAAAAAAAAGAATTATAAAAGTTGGTCACTTTATTCAAAACAACAGTTAAACATTAAATCTTTTCAAATAGAAAAGCTGCAGAATATAACAGAAATAATAATAATAATAATAATAATAATAATAATTATTATTATTATTATTATTATTTACTTGATGTTACTGTTTACATTTGGCAGGTTTGTTTGTTTGTTTTTAAGTTGCACAACAAACTATTATGATTTACTTTTAACCACTCAGATTACTTTCTGACTGCACAGCAAATCTCAGACACTAAATGAAATGACTAAAACTAAAGTAAGTGTTAAAGGACCATACCAGTGGTTTTACATATTTGAGCTCAACAACATGCATACAGACTGTATTATGTTACTGACAACCATTTTCCAAATCACACTACTGGAGCGGCAATATATGAATTGTTTTTCCTACCTTCCAGACTGCCAATAGTTTCAGTTCATTCATTAAAATCAAGTTGCAGAGACTTGAAACGTGCTTCAAATAAATAATCCATCACAGCAAACATGCAAACAGCAAACTATTAAATTTTTTGTTAAAGTAACTTTATTTAACGTGTCCAACATGAAGCTGCACAGAAAAAAATGTCTGCCTTCTCCAGGGAAAAAAAGTCTGAGGAAAAGACGGCGTTTATGGAGAAACTTTTTAAAAACTGTCCCTCCTACATTCGTGTTAACAGGTGAAACACAGAATTTGAAGATGGGTGAATCACCTGAACATTTGATTTTGAAAGATTAAAGGATTTGGCAGAATAAATTAAAATTTAAATGATGCTTTGTTTAGAAAATGGTTGGCAGTGATGTAATGTGTAGTAGTATTCCTTGGGCTTAAACATGCAACATCACCAGTATGGTCCTTTACAAAGTATGATTGATATTTAGCCTGTAATTTTTTTTTTTTTTTTTTTTTTTTGAGGATATTCCCAGGCCCTGTAGCGCTAATCAGCCAGCCTTTGGCCCCTGAAGGCCCCCGGGCCTCTCAGCTCAGCCTCTGCAGTAATTAAGTGGCAGCTCCTCCTGCAAAACATTTCTTATTGGATTACAGGAATGCAGAAACATGGCGGCGTTCCTCTGCCCGAGAGAAACAACACAGGAGGAAATGAATGGGGATCCTACCCTTTCCTTCACGCCTACTGATCGCCAACGCAAAATACACCACGAGCCATTTATTTTGAGAGTCAAAATAAGCTGGCGAGCGATTCTTCTCTGCTTGTGAGTCTGTGGCGCTTAATAGATTGTTAATGTGCGGCGTGGTGAGTAACCAGCGTGACAAAGGCAACAGAGGGATGGATGGCTTGCTGCAACACCTGCAGGAAGGGGCTTGGGGAGGTTGGAGGTGTGTGTGTGTGTGTGTGTGTGTGTGTGTGTGTGTGTGTGTGTGTGTGTGTGTGTGTGTGCTGAGACAATGCAGACGTGATAAGGTCATAAACTAACCATGCAGTCAGAGGCAGGGCAGCCAAACGCGATCTGCAGAAGAATGGAGCTGTTATATCAGAGCAGGGGAACTCCACAACGCATACTTCATCCCATCCTGACTTTTCTTTAAACACTTGTGTAAGCTATGATACATGCAAACATCGTGTAAAAGCAGATTGGAAACAAGAAAGTACTCGGAGAGCACATAGGCCAATAAAAACCCTCCTCCAAAATGTAAAAAAGTGTGATTAAACAGGCTAAATTTCATTGAAATGGGCCCATTAGCATTGAGTTTATAGCATTAGCCTTTCCTACTTCAGCCTTTCCTGGTCAGGAAGCATAAGGAGTGCTTGGCAGGAAATCTAAAAATGGGTGTGGCCTATTTGGTTGGATGCACATAGACCCACAGAAACCAGGAAAAAAAGAATTTTGATTCTAACACTTATGTTATAGGCCAAAATTTAAACGTGCTTATTACAGCGCCACCATCAGGTGCATCGGTGTCACTTTTGAACTGATCTCTTAAAGAACCATACCAGCCATTTTGCATGTTTGAGCCTAATACAGTATATTCAATTTTCATACATGTAGTGTTTACTGACAATCATTTCCCAAAGCATACTACTGGAATGGTGAATTAAAAATGTTTTTCCTACCTTCCAGACCTCCATTGGTTTCAGTTCATTCTGGTATGCTATTAAAATCAACTTGTTGATACTTGAAACGTTCTTGGGTAATCCATCATCATGAACAAGATGTATATATATATATATTTTTGTTTTTATTGAGTGTAAATGTTCACCAAATTTGGTTACAATAGACAAATTCATTCATGAGATTTTGTATGTTTTGTAGGATAAGCCACGCCCACTCAACTTTGCATTTGTACTAGTGCAGTGCCCAACATGCCTGTAATTTAGTTCTGCATGTCCTGTGAGCTAGCTTTGTTAGCTGTATGGGGTCGGGTTGAGACCGTGGCAGTGGACCAGAACATATGCCATGGTCAGAGTATATCCTGCCACGTGGACTACTTTTTACTAGCACAGCTCAATTTGAGAACCGCTCATCCAAACAACTTCACATGTGATGCTGCACATCCTTGAGTCCTGAGTAATAAACCTGCCGAAGTTCAACTTCGTACAGCACCGGGTTCTAGAGATGTTGGTGCCACAGACAGAGATTTCTGCCTTTAAGTTTATTTAAACTGGGACAATGCATAATAATTACTAATCATCATATAAATATGCCAGATTTAGCCAAAATTGACTAATTTTAAACCGTAGTCTCATGCTGAGATGTTAAATTGGCTACCAGGAAATATAAAAAGATAAAAATGTGGCATATAGCAGAAAACCAAATCCAGCTTTTCTGGATTTGGTTTTAGCTGCACTAAAACACCCAGGATCATATTCAGAATCATCATTTTAATGTCTTTGGCAGCTAATTGTAGCAAAATGACAAAGAATATCAAAAAAACAAAAAACGAAGTTATAATTTTTTTGGCTTGATCCAGACAAAATTTTGGGACAACTGAGCCAAAACTATAGGAGAAGATATTTAAAAACAACCTTTTGAGAAAATTCAAAACGGCAGAAAATCTAGTTGGGTGGAAATGGGCGTGGCCTACATGGTTAGATCCAGTTAGATCCAACGAATCCAAGAACAAATTATGATTTTCTGACTTGAGGTTTAAAAGTTATGGGTTTAAATGTAAAAATGGATAACCTCCAAAGTTTAATCATTTACTCATAAACTTTCTGAGACATCCTGCTGCCAAACAACCGAACGCCAGTGATCACATGACCTCTTTGGCGGAGGTAAACAGATGAGGCGGTAAATTAAAGTCAGTGCTGCTGCACAAACAACGCCGTTTCCAACGACCTGACATTTAACACGCCGCGTGGCTCTGTATACGCAACAAACACGCTAAATGACCTTGGCGGCGTTGTGTTTGCGTCTCGCATCGATTCCGCTGATCGCGTTCGAAACAAAAGCAAGGAAAGACGAAATTCCCAGATCGTTTTCTTTGTTTTGTTTGTTTGTTTGTTGTTGTTGTTTTTTTTTTTACTTTTCCCAACAGCTCAGCATGAAGGAAAGTCATCGAGGCTTTTCAAATGCCAAATGACACCTGCATACACACACCCCAACAAAAAACACACAAAATGCTACTGTGTGAAGTAAAGAGGACAGTGTGTGTGTGTGTGTGTGTGGGTGGGTGGGTGTAAAGTCAACACTGCTGACATGTTAAATCTCACACTTTGGGAATGAGACAAGAATGACTTCAGCAGATGCTTATCAGTGGCAGTTAGTGCAGACAAACACTATCACCTTCTGCCAACACACACACACACACACACACACACACACACACAACAATGTCATCATTGTGCACTTGTGCATTTTTAGGGCTGGGAAAAAAGATACAAAGGTGTGAACAGAGGGCTTCATTTTAATAAACAGATATTGTTTAAATAATAGTTACAATATAAACTCAACTAAAAATGGAAAATCAAGGAAAAAGTCATAAAATAAAAAGAAAGTCATTAATATAAATAAAGTATTATTATGTGGCGGTAAAAGTAGTAAAAAGAATAAGAAATATAGAACAGCTAAATAGTGTTTGGTACAGTTCAATATGAAAATATGAGGTTTTAACGTCTTCCTCTGTTTATTTCTAAGTTGAGGAAAAAATAACTAATAAATAACTAAGAAAATAAAAACTAAAAATAATAAGGAATAAAAACTGAGCTGAGCATGAAAAAAAATCTTAAATTCCAGAAAACAGGAAACGATAAAAAGTTCAGAAAGACTCATTGTCACATGAAAAAGATGTAAAACATAAACTCTGTGAGAATTTAAAGGATTTTATATTAAACTAGAAAGAACAAATACACCTCAGCCTCTCTGTCTCTCTCTCACACACACTAAGCATATCTCTCTCACACACTCACACATATACACTGACACAGAGTATCTCTCTCACATACACCACACACACTCACACCAAGAATACTGTATCTCACTCTTTCTCACACTCACACACATACAAACACACTGACACACTCTCTGTCTCTCTCTTTCTCTCTCACACACACACACACACACACACACCACATGTACTCAGCCTACTCAGACAAACTCAGAGCCTACAACTCCAAAGGAATGGGTGGAGAAATGCCTTGTGACTGGATGAAGATGATGGTGGTGATGATGATGATGATGATGATGATGATGATGATGAAGATGATGTGATGATGATGGTGGTGATGATGATGATGATGATGATAATGATGATGGTCTGCTTCCTGCTTCTGTCCCTGAAGAAAACATTGAGTCCTGTTACACACATTTCATTCATGTTGACTTTGTGTGAGTCGCATTACTATCGTGTAAAATCAATTTGTAGAGACTTAAAGGACCACTATTTTGTATGTTTGAGCCTAATATATTCAATTTTCATACATGTAATGTTACTGACAATCATTTCANCTATTTTGTATGTTTGAGCCTAATATATTCAATTTTCATACATGTAATGTTACTGACAATCATTTCAAAGCATACTACTGGAGCAGTGAATTAAAAATGTTTTTCCTACCTTCCAGACCTCCATTGGTTTCAGTTCATTCTGGTATGCTATTAAAATCAACTTGTTGATACTTGAAACGTTCTTGGGATAGGTAATCCATCATCACCAACAAGACGTGTATTCAGGTTTTGTTTTTTTTTTAAGTTATTTTAGCATTTAAGCACAATAAAAAGCACGGAGTGATCTGAAAATGCTTCTTGTTGTCAGTTCTTCACTACAGCACTTGAATGCACCACTAGAAAGCATTTTCAGCTCACGCCACGCTTTTTATTGAGCTTAAACACTAAAATTACATAACTTCTAAAAAAAAAAACCCTGAATTTACGTCTTGTTGGTGATGATGGATTACCTATCCTAAGAAAGTTTCAAGTATCAACAAGTTGATTTTAATATCGTACCAGAATGAAGTGAAACCAATGCAGGTCTGGAAGGCAGGAAAAACATTTTTAATTCACTGTTCCAGTAGTATGCTTTGGGAAATGATTGTCAGTAACCTAACATGTACGAAAATTGAATATTAGACTCAAGCATGCAACATGGACAGTATGGTCCTTTAATCCATGCTTGTGATAACAAATCCATCACAACAAACATTATGACTATTAAATTGTTTTGTTGAATAGCTTTACTTAACTGATCCAACACAGAGCTGCATGGAAGCCAATGTATGTCTCCACCAGGAAATATAGTTCCAGGAGAAGACGGCTTTTACAGAGAAATTAAAAATAACCATGTCTTCAACAATTGTGCAAAAGTGTTAGCAGGAGAAACACTGAATTTTAAGGCATGTATCACACCTTAAATTTGATTTTGAAAGAGTAAGGGATTTGAAAAAATAATAGGAAAACTGAAATATGTTTTTTTGTTTTGGAAATTGCTTGTCAGTAATGCAATGTGTATGTGGGTAGTATGTATTGTACTTAAACATGCAAAATCACGGGTATGGCCCTTTAAAAACAAACAAAACAAAAAAGAAACCTACTCAACATGTATTTAAAATGTGTTCAAAAGTAAAATAAAAATAAGATCTTTCTTGAAGTTGACATTCATTGTGTGTAAAGTTTTGTAGCTTCACTTATTTTTCATCTAATTTATTATAATCTGTGATTGAATTTAATGATAATTTGCAGCAGTTCACTTAAAACTGAATTAATTTACTTTTGTACCTGAAAGTGTAAAGCATTTCTGTGTGTGTGTTGTGTGACCTGATGTGATCTCAATGAAAATATTAATATTTTGCTTTTTCTTTGTCCACATTTTTTAAAGTTTGAAACCTGAAACCATCATGAACTATTAATGCAGAATAACTTATACATCCTGTTCAGACTTAAACACGTCACAACTTAAAATGAAATGCAAGACTTTGTACAGAAAGCGTTCAGTCTGATAAAGTTTATTGGAATGAGGAAAACATTGGGATAATGTTTAAATACTCTGTACAATGAAGTTATTCAAACATGCACGTGTAAAAATAGAACAAAACATAAATATGACTCAAAAAGGAAACAGATGTGTGACACAGTGCCTGTTATGTTTCAGTTTTTGGTTACGAGATAAACTGGACATTTATAGTGCAAGATAAGATTTGTCATAGAATTACAGGAACGCTCGGCTGATGGCAGGCATTGGTCTTTTCAGAATCGCTTCGACCGAGAAGGACAAAGACTCGTTCGATGCCATTTTGGTCCCGACCGGCTTGGGTAGAAAGTCTTTGGCGTACCTGTCGGTGATTTTGGCGGGCTGAGCAGAGCCCTCCCTGTCTTTGTGGGCAGCTTCTTCTAAGAGTTCTTTACAGCAGGGGGCCCTGAGCTCGGATCCGGCCACGGAGCCACCTCGCTCGCTGAGGGACTGCTGGATGAGGGAGTGGAAGGAGTTGAGTTTCGTGGAAAGATGCTTGGCGCTGTCCTTGCTCAGCTTGCTGAGGGCGTGGCTGGAGTTCTGTGAACGGGGGCTGCCGGGGAAGGATTGTCCAAAGCTCCTCTTAGGGGGGGAGAAGGCTGAGCACTCCCTCTGACCCCCCTGGGTGACAGCAGGAGGTTTGGGATCAGCCCGCTGAGGCTCTGACAAGTCCTGCGGCGCCGCGGCCCGGGACCCTTCGAGCTTGGCGGCCACGGCGGCTTCCTGCTCAGGGAGCTGGCTTTCTGCCGGCACCGCCTTGGGCTCCCACACAGCGCCCGGCTTCATGTTCTGCACAGCCGTGGCATTGAACAGACACTGCTGGTAGAAAAGGGTGTCGCCCAGGTTGGCGGCGCTGCGGGGCCACATCACAAAGCTGCCGCTGCTGCCGCGCGAGGGCTGGAGCGGGTAGTGGCGGTAGGTGGCGGCTACGCTGACGTTGGAGGAGATGAGCTCCACGTTGGCCGAGCTGGAGGGGTACTGCAAAGGCAGATCCAGGCAGTTGGCGCCGAGGAAGTTGCAGAGCTCTTTGGGCTCCACCTGAGCGGCGGGCGAGTAGGCCGTCTTGTAGGAGTTGTATTCAGTTGCGTGATGGACCATGCCGCCGGGGAAGAGCAGGGAGGCCGGCGCCGCCTGGTTGTTTTCCAGCAGCTCTCGCTCTTTGTACTCCCTCTCCAGCATGATGGTTTCCAGCTCCTTGTCGGCAAAGGCCCGCCTCTTCCTCATGCGGTCGCTCAGCGGCGGGGGAAGTGATGTGTTGGCTGCCATGTATGGATCCGACTGCACAGGACGGTATCCTGCCATGAAAAGCAAACATGAGGTTCAGTCATAGTGGATTTTTACCTAACATGAATTATGGTTGTGGAGACATTCAGACTGAAATTTTTTTTTAAAGGACCATACCGGTGATTTTGCATGTTTGAGCTCAATAAATGCAATATGTATACACGTTACTTTACTGCCAACTGTTTCCCAAAACATACTATTGGAGTTTAAATTTTGCAGTTGTTATTCCTACCTTCCAGACTGCCATTAGTTTCAGGTCAATCCAGTACAATATTAAAATCAACATGGAGAGACTTGAAACATGCTTGAAATAAGGAATCCATCACAGGAAGATACATACTGTTATTTTTTTTTATTTTATTTTATTTATTTATTTATTTTTTGTCAAGGTTACTTTATTTAACCGATCCATCATGGAGCTGCACGGAAGACAAAGTATGTCTCCGCCAGGAAATGTAGTCCCAGGAGAAGACGACTTTTACTGAGAAAGTAAAAATGACTGTACCTTCTACAATCACTCATAACTGTTAACAGGTGAAACATTAAATGTTAAGGTGTGTGTTTCACCTGAACATTTGATTTTCAAAGATTAGGATATTGGGCAAAAATAACAAAATAAAACAAAAAAACTAAAACACAGATTTATGTTTTGGAAAATGATAACGTGTATGGGGATAGTAGTTATTGGACTCCAACATGCAAAATCACCGGTATGGTCCTTGAGAGTATCACACTCAGTAATAAAATCTATCACAAGAAAATGTTAGTCTTTGTATGTCACAAAAATAGACTAAACTACTACTGTCAAACATATCTGAACAGATGTTATCAAGTCCGTATCGTTCTTTTGCTGTTATGAATATGAATCCATGAGAAGCCAAAGAAGAAATACGAATAAATCAAAACAACCACAAAAAGAAAATAAATGATGTAAAGGCATATTGAAATCTGTTGCCTCACCTTCTAGGATGCTTTTGGCCAGCATGGTGGACGGTCGAATGTGTCGTTGATATATTGCCCTCCTCTCTGCAGGAATTTGTTTCCCAGAAATTCCTTTTTTATCCTAATAAATCAAGACAGTAGAAAGGGGGGGAAAAAAAGGTCTAAAGGCATGTTTTCAAGCTGTTTCCCTCATCTTTAAATAATGCCTGATTAGCCACGGTTAATATCCAAACTCATATCTGTGTTTGGATAATGCAAAACAAATGTCGGCTTCAGCTCCAGTTGCCTTAAAGCTACAAAAACAAAGAGGAATTACTGGCTTAAGCAATTTAAAGGACCATACCACCCATTTTGCATGTTTAAGCATAATATGCTGTATTCAGTTTTGATACAGTAACATTACTGACAATTATTTCCCAAAGCATACTACTGGAACCATGAATTAAAAATGTTTTTCCTACCTTCCGGACCACCATTGGTTTCAGTTCATTCTGCTATTAAAATCAACTTGTTGATACTTGAAACGTTCTTGAGATAGGTAATCCATCATCGCCAACAAGATGTGTATTCAGATTTTTTTAGAAGTTACGTAATTTTAGCATTTGAGTGCAATGAAAAGTGCAGAGTGAATGTATGCCTCCACTGGGAAATATAGTCCCAAAAGAAGACCTGCATTTATGGAAAAATTTTNGAGTGAATGTATGCCTCCACTGGGAAATATAGTCCCAAAAGAAGACCTGCATTTATGGAAAAATTTTAACAATCGTGACTTGATAATTTTGCATAACTATTTGCAGGAGAAACATTGATTTTTAAGGTGGGTGTACTGTGTGAATATTTGATTTTGAAAGGTTAAGAGATTTTGCAAAATATCAGAAAGTTTTATCCTTTGGGAAATGATTTTCAACATATATGAAAATTGAATATAATAGGCTCAAACATGCAAAATGGATGGTATGGTCCTTTAATATGACATAAAGCCTCATGAATAGAATCTTAATATTTAAAAAAAAGAACAAATAATCGATATGAAACACTTTGTTTTACAACTGTTCTTTCTTTTTACAACTGTGTTATTCTAAGCTGCAATGTTTTCACAAGCCTGTGTAAAGGAAGTTGGTAGAGATTCTCCAACATTTGCATGGTGGAGACTTCAACACACACATGCGCGCACACACACGTGCGGACACACACACACACACATACACAAAATTAGAGCCACACACTCCCACATTAGATAAGATCTTGCTTGCAATTCTTGCTGTTGATAATTTAGGATGGATTATGATTACAAGAAAAGTATTAGATTAGATCTGTTACGTTCTCTAAGTTTAAATGTTTTAGGTGTGATTTTCCACTCAGACTTTAGTGGGCCAACCATCCACTTGATCCAAATATAACATTTTTTCTGTTAAATTTTAACCCAGTTTAGTCCTTTATTAAAGAACTAAATGAGCCCGTGAGGCCTATAATGCTGACTTTGCCTAAGTGATATTTAAGTGATCCAGCGGTGCCATGATTTTTGCTTTGTCTGATTCATTTGATTATGAATACATGGACTGGCCAACCATAACAAACAGCTATGTCACTAAAATAAAGGGAGGAAAAATACAGGTTTAAGCGGGATATTAAAAAATTATGATGAAACTTTAACTATTATCTGGTTCTCAAAGATGAAAAGATTAAGATGAAAACTTTTTGAAAAAGAAGCATTTGCTGGACAGTTAGTTTTTAACTGCGTCATGATAAGTCGCTGTATTCTGCAAGTGTGAAAGTTAAAGGACCAAATTGGTGATTTTGCATGTTTGGCCCCAATAAATACAACCCACATACACATTGTGTCACTGCTGACCATTTTCCAAAATCAGAGCAGTAAATATTAGAATAATTTTTTCCTGCCTCCCGGACCACCATTTGTTTTAGTTGATTCCAGTACGCTTTAAAAAAATCAATTTATAGAGACTTGAAATGTGCTTCAGATTAGTAATAATCAATAAACATGATGTCTATTCAATTTTTTGTTGAAGTTACTTTATTTAACTGGTCCAGCACAGAACTGTGCAGAAGAAAATGTATGTCGCTGCCAGGGAATAAGATGGCTTTTACCAAGAAATTAAAAAACGACCTTCCCTTCTATATTCAGACATCTTTGCAGGTGAAACATCAAATTTTAATTATATTCCCTGAACATTTTATTTTGAAAGATTAGGAGATTTGGCAAAGCAATATGAAAACTAAAATACAGTTTTACATTTTGGAAAATGGCTGTAACTATTGGGCTCAAACATGCAAAACCACCGGCTTAGTCCTTTAAGGGGATTATCGGTAACAAATACCTCAAAGTGCTCCTGGAAACATCATGATTATGAGCTGAGCGCACATGAATGAAACTCTAATGTAATTTATTGACTCATGTGGAACTCTACTTGTATCTTGTATTATCTCTCAATATTTAATTTTTGTTATATATATTAAAATGAAATAATTCAGACATATTTACATGACACCTTTTCCTCTGGTTGAACTGTAGCTATGGACTTATGCAGCCATTTCATTCCCAAAGATTTAAAAAAAAAAAAAAAAAGGAACAGTCGGCGAATAAACACGTCGATGAAACGCGCGCACACACCCTACCTCCGTGGCTTGCTGCCTCCGCAGCGCGACCTGCGCCGCCATCACCCGCTGCCTCTCCACCACCAGCAGGCAGTTGGCGCACTGACAGTCCCTCCAGCGGCAGAAGCGCTTGTGGCCCTTCAGACAGGACACCACGCCGTGGTTCCGGCAGCGCGCGCACTTCGGCGTCCGGCTGAGCTTCCTCTGGTCCCCCGGACTCGCGCCGCTGGAGCCCGGCGCGCCGTCGCTCTTGGTCCGGTCTCCGTCCTCAGATGCAGCCGCCGGGCAGAGCGTCGCGGAGTCCGCCTGGTCGTCGCTCTCCATCTCCAGACCCTCCACGTCGATTTCAAACTCGCAATCTGCGCTGTCTGTCATGTCTGCCTGAGTCCCGCGCTGCCTCAGCCGGTTTATATCTGCATTAATATATTAATATGCCTTCAAGAACCAGGACGTCTACATCTCCCTGTAATTCCTAATAGCTTTGCGTTACTTTTCCATCCCAACTTTCGTGTTTTGCCACCAATTAATGGAATAACTTAATGTCAATGTTTGATCTTTTTCATCTTAGTGTCTGTAAAAAGGATTTCAGTATAATCTGTCTGTAGAAAATAACCACATTTTGCGCAGCAGCTTTTCCGATTCATCAAAATAACCCAAAGAAATGTCTTCATGAAATGTCAATTTTAGTATATGTCATGACTTATTTTTAAATTTCTAAAATTAGCCTAATTTTAAAGCCAGTCTTTTTAAACGTAAAGCGGAGACATTCACAAAGTCAAACGATGCTAAAATTACTGATTAGAATTGCTAAATTACTGCTAGTTATTAACATCAAAATTAACGTGCACAGAAAAAAAAAATAACAGTTTTATCGATGCTGACTGAGTGCCACAAATTACCGAAGGAATAAAAGTAACAGGAAAATTCGGCGAATGTTAGCAAATTGAATTTTGTTTAGGATGGTGAACAAAGACAGCAGTCATATTTAAAATAAAACATTTTAAGAAACACTTACTGAAATGGACAGTTAAATGCACATTAATAACTTGCCCCCCTCTTTGTTTTCAGAAATTTGTTCCGTAATCAGAGTTTAGATTTAATATCCTTCACGCCGGAATTACGTCAAAGTGTTACTTATGACACACTTAAACTCTTGAGTCCATCCGGATTACCTCCAAATGAACAAACATGATTAAAAACGTTGATTTTACCTGCAGAAGGTGATTTGGCACTCCTCTATCCAGGTTTGGCAGCAGTGTGTGCATAGGGCTATGTGTGCGTGTGTGTGCGTTTGCGTGTGCGTGAAAACACTGACGCATCACACACACACGCTTTAAACTCCAAATAGCCTGTAATTAGCGGTCAATCGGGCAGATGAACTGTGTATCCTCCCTGATCAGATCCTGACGTTGCTCTGAGGCTCACACATGCTGCACCACTCCTTTCAACCGCCTCAGTCTGCGCTGGCTGCTTCCTGATTGGGTCCTTCTCTTCTCCCGCGGACCAATCAGATTGGAGCGCCGTTTACATGAATGGGAATGAGGCAGGAGGTCTTCACAATAATTGAGATTCACTTTTAAAAGCAACGGAGTATTTCAGTGATTACCCCCCGATCAGAAAACTACTGCTACTGCTTTAAAGGACCAAACCGGTGATTTTGCATGCTTAAGCCCAATATTTCTTTTTTTTTTTTTTTTTNTTTTTTTTTTTTTTTGCCTATTACTTATTGTACTATAATTGACATTTGCACCACCAACCCATATTCCTCAACCACTGCCAGCTTATAACTTCAGTAACTTCTATTGTGTATACTGTGTAAATATATTTTTATATTTAAATTTTTAGAGTTATTTTCTTATTTACTATTATTTCTGTTTTATACTTACACTTATTACACTTGCACGCTGTCTTGGAAGATGCTTCACTGTCTCGTTGTTTTAGTATGATGACAATAAAGGTTTTTGATCTAAATACTACCTGTGTACATGTTACATTAATGCCAACCATTTTTCAAAACATAATTTAGTTTTGCTGTTATTTTATCAACTCTCATAATGTTTTGAAATCAAATTTCTGGTGATACGCTCACCTTAAAATTCAATGTTTTGCATGCAAACATGTATGTCAGAAGTAGAAGGGACGGTCATTTACAGTAATTTAATTTCTCAATAAAAGCCATCTTCTCCTGGGACTATATTCCCTGGCACACACAAACATACACACACACACACACACACACATATATGAGGCTATAGATATAGAGAGAGAGTCTTCTGTGTTGAGGTTAAATTAGACAACTTAAGTTGCGTTCACTGTGATTGATAACTTATCTCAGGCATGTTTCAAGTCAAGTTGATTTTTATAGCGTACTGGAATGAACTGAAACCAATAACTTTTTGGAAAAATAATTCTAATATTATATTATAAATAATATATGTAGTGTGTTTTGGAAAAGGTTGGCAGTAATGTAAAGTGTGCGGGTTGAACATATTGGGCTCAAACATGTAAAATCACCAGTCTGCTCCTTTAAGACGTTGTGTTTCTCCACAATGATGCTCTATAGGCCTTTTTCTCATGTTTGAATAATATTTAATACTCATATCTCCTCATATGGCAAAAAAGTGGAGTAACTGATCAATAACAAGGAGATGAAGTTTTATTAAGGAGACAAAGACCCTGCAAAAATAAACAGATTTAGTCCTAATTTAAGGTCAGAAACGGTCTGATCAATTAGCCTATATTGCTAAAGTTATTAGAAAAATAACTTTAAATGATCTGAAAGCAGTGATGATGATGATGATGATGATGATGATGTGCTGTAATTTATCATATTTTGGTAGCTATCGATCTATTCTGCATATGAGTTTAAAATAGGCAGGAAAACAATCCAGTCTGAAATGTTGAATTAGATATATTTCCTGATGTAAAATATGTATTTTAAGTTTTTCATTTAAATAAAAAGGATAGGCCTATCATCAAAACTAAATACATAAATACATATAATTTATTCCAATTCCTCTTACTTACCACAGGTAATAATTAACTATTAAATATGACAAAGAAAAAATATTTAAATCATGAAAAAGTGAGAGCACCTCAGAAAAGAAGTCGGTAGCCTCATCACACAGGTAAAATACCAATAAAGAACACAGTTATACATTAATTTTGCTCTATTAAAATCCCTAATATGAAAATGTTCATTAAGAATTTCGAGGATGACTTTCTGTGTCTGAGTATTTCTATAAATCAGACATCAGACTGTGTTGTGAGCAGGTGAAATGTGTGTAACAAATGTGTTTGCTACAGTCTGACCTCCAGCCTGACAGCAGAAACTGAAACTGGATGGGATGATTACAGTGTTTTCACAACACTCACACCTCAGAAAATGTCCACGTCAGCATGCAGGAGACACAAACCCAACCTGACCCATCCTGAGCTTTAATCCTACAGTCCAAATCCTCATCATTGAAGCTCTGTGCATAAATGAAGACAACATCCCTTAACTCAAGTCCTCATTCACTTCAAACCTTATTGTACCTCAAAACCCAAAATCTGACCTTAAAAACCCCTCAATCCCATATTAACCCCTTCACCTCAACCTTCACCCTCCACTGCACGTAAACTGATTTTTTTTAATAGTTAAAAAAAAAAATTAAATTAAAAAAACACTTAACACATAAAATACTTAGACCTTCACTGATTTCATCTCCATTTTCTCGATTGTCACAATTTATAACAGGCAGTTTTACAGTTTTTAGTTGTGCATGATTAACAGAAATGAGTGGAGTTCATTTCAAGCCACAATAATGATGCATGAGAATTAAAGGACTACACTGGTGATTTTGCACTGGTGACCCTAATAAATACCTGCACACATTTTACATTACTGCTAACCATTTTCCAAAACCATATTTTAGGTTTAGTCTTGTTTGGCCAAATCCCCTATTCTTTCAAAATATAATGTTCACACCTTAAAATTCAATGTTTTACCTGCTAACACTGATGCATGAATGTAGAAGAGATGATTTCTTGGTAAAAGTCATTTTCTTCTGGGACTATATTCCCTGGTGGAGACATGCATTTTCTTATGTGTAGCTCCATGTCACATCATTTAAAAAGATTTACTTCAAAAAAAAAAAAAAAAAAAATNAAAAAAAAAAAAATAAAAAATTAAGGATGCTTTGATCACAGTGACTGATAACTTATCTGAAGCACGTTTCAAGCCTCTACAACTTAATTTTTTTTAGTAGCATATTAGAATGAACTGAAAACAATGAAGGGGAGGAAAAACTATTCTAAAATTTACCACTCCAGTAGTGTGTTCTGGAAAATGATTTTCAGTAATGTAGGCAATATTTATGCAATGCTCAATTTTTGAAGTGTTTGGGCTCAAACATGCAAAATCACCAGTATGGTCCTTTAAACTTGCTGAATTATGTTGAAATGCTTTTTTTATTTAATTTTATGTTCTTTTTGGGAAAAAGCTCCTAAAGCAGAATTATTATTATTATTATTATTATTATTATTATTATTATTAAATGGAGTCCGGCAGGATCCACTTTCACGGGAAGTGACACTAATGAAGACAGACACGGAGGAGAGCTTGTTGTGCGTAAAAATGCTGCTCAGTCAGAAGGAGGATATGATCATATTAGCGCATTCTGCTCTGTCTGCATCTATATCCTGCTTAAATTATCCATAAATAATTGCCTGAAATAGCATTAAATACAACATGGCATCTGAAATATGAATATATGATCTAAAATATATCATATATAATTAGCTTTTCAGCTAATTTTGGATTTTATACTTATATTCTTTTAACGTGAAATCATAATCGTAATACTTGTAATACATCGTCATGATGTGAACATGAGCGTTCTATTTTAAGGCGTTAATATAAATATCTGACTTATAATATTTTACATTATTGTTTGTAGTTTCTGTAATGACTTTTCGGCGACTTTAAATTTGTGATTGCCGCTCATTATAAGGGAATAAAACATTCTGGGTTACTTTTTTGATTTTTTTTTTTTTTTTTNTTTTTTTTTTTTTTTTCTTCCTCCTCCGCTCCTCTGTGGCGGACATGAGGACGTGAACGTTCCTCCGTGTGCTGGAGGTGAAGCTCAGGCCCGCAGGTGCAGCTTTATTTGCCACTTCGTCTAAATTTATGAGGGAGGCTGTGACCGGCCACCCCGGGCTGCCGCTTCCACGCAAAGAATGCTTTGATCGTGGGCGCGCCTGGATGCCCGGAAAGGATGTGCACGGCGGTGGGAAGAGTGCGTGTAAAAAAAAAGTGGGGTCTGTCCCCTGGATCATTATGGTTTTGGATGTGTGTGTGGTTGTGGTCTCTGAAGTCCCTGAAGGGTTTTTCAGCGACCGTGAAGGAGGTTTCAGGGGTGTTTAAGGGCTTCTTTTAAGGTGGTAATGGGTCTTTAAGGGGGTTTCATATCCTTGAAGGGGTTTGGATGAGATACCTAAGGGGGTTCTTTAAGCGGAGGTCATTTTTAAGGAGGTCTGAGAGAAGCGAAAGCCAGCAATATTTAAATTTCTCTTTAAGGAGCATACCAGTGATTTTTGCATCTTTGCGCTAAATAAATGCACGTTATTTGTGTAGCATACATGACACTACTGCCAACCAATTTCAAACAATTTAGAATTGTTTTTCCTACCTTCCAGACTGCCATTGGGTTCATTCATTCCAGTACTCCATTAAAATAAAATCAACTTGTCAAGACTTTTAAAATGCCTGAGATAAGAAATCATCACAGTGAGCCAAACATTGTTCTTATTTTTTGACAAAGTTATGTAATTTAATCCAACATGGAGCAACATGGAAGTTGATGTATATCTCCACCAGGGAATACAGTCCCAAGAGAAGAAAGCTTTTACCTAGAAATGAAACACAACGTTAAATCGTCATTTTTCATAACCGTAATCCTTTCATTTGGACATACATGTTAGCAGATGAAACAATGCATTTTAAGGTGATGCATCACCTGAACATTTGGGTTTTGAAAGATTAGTTGATTTGAAAAAATAACATGAAAACTAAAATATGGTTTTATGTTTTGGAAAGTGGTTGTCAGTAACATAAAATCACCTGTATGGTCCTTTAAAGCTTGGAATGTTATATATATATATAAAAAATGGTTATGCCAGTCTTGGCATATACCACAACTATATATGCAGACAGAAAAACAAAAAAAAAAAAAAAAANAAAAAAAAAAAAAAAAGACATGGCAGCTTGAAAAATAAATAAATAAATAAAGCTTGGAATGTTTCAGATATTAATTTTCTTTCTTTGTGGTCCATAACAAAAGAAAGCTGTAAATCATTCACTAGTGTTCAACCTAGACTATTATGTGTTGTTAATATGAAAACCATAAAATAGTAAAACACTGTTAAAGGACCAAACCGTTGATTTTGCATGTTTGTGCCCAATAAATACAGCCTACATTATTGTCAATTGTCTTCCACAATATAAAACCATATTTTAGCTGTTGTGTTGTTTTGCCATATACCTTAATCTTTCAATATCAAATGTTCAGGTGATAACACACATCTTAAAATTCAATGTTTCTAACACTTTTGCACAATTTCAAAAGGCAAAGATGTTATAATTTCTCAGTCAAAGCTGTCTTCTCTTGAAACTATATTTCCTGGCTTGGACGTACACTTTTTTTCTCATGTAGCTCTGTGTTGGATCAGTTAAATTAAGTAATTCTGACAAAACAAATGTAACAGCATCATGTTCTCTGTGATGGATTATTTATCTCATGCATGTTTCAAATCTCTACAAGTCGATTTGAATAATGTGCTGAAATGATCTGAAACCAAATGGCAGTCTGGACATTAAAAAAAAATAAAATAAAGTTACCCTAGTAGTATATTTTGAAAAATAGTTGGTAGTAATGTGACATGTATGCAGATTGTATTTATTGAGCTGAAACATGCAAAATCACCGGTTTGGTCCTTTAAAAAGCTCCCAAATGTAGCACAGTGGCTTGTCTGTGATGTCAGCAATACTTTATTGCTTCTATTGGCTATTCTTTTAACCTTTCATGATGTAACTGTCATATTTTCTAGATCCTGTTTTTATTTGATTTGTGTCGTGCAGCATGTGTGGAAAATAATCATCTTTTTTTTTTTTTTTTTTTNTTTTTTTTTTTTTTTTTTATAGGCTCACACACCCTCAGAGAAGAATCCAGAATCCAGACACGTGATGACACGGCAGGCCATCCGCTTCACGTTGAGTGTGATTGAAACAACAGCATCTTTGTTGGAAGCGTCCCGCTGTGCAGGCCGTAAAGTGTAACTGGAGCTGTGTATAGGCAGCAGAGATGTGTGTGAGTCAGTGTGTGTGTGTGTGTGTGTGTGTGTGAGATCACAGTGGGTCCTGCTATGTTAATTAGCCTCTGATGAAACGACAACACATGCTGCTAAACACAAAACCAGCCAGGAGAAGGATCGTCTGCGTCTGATGGAAACTTCCACTTATCATGTCCAGTCTGCAGCAAAGGAAGCAGCAGAGATCTTTTCCACTTTCATCCACTAATCTGAGGTTTATTGATTCGTTTGTGGGTGGATTTTATTTCCACACACAAAAACAAAATGATGTTAAATAAGGAGATGCGTCAATAAGAACTTTGACTTGATCATAATAAGATATATGCTCCTGTAAAATCATTCTGATTCAATCACGTCTGAAAAAATTCTATAAATGAGATTAGTGACAAAGTTAATATTGACCAAAGCTCATTAATGACACAACTGCTATTTCCCTTTTTTTATTTAAAGGATCATACAGGTGATTTTGTATGTTTGAGCCTAATAAATACTACCCACATGCACGTTACGTTACTGACAACCATTTTCTAAAACATAAAACCGTATTTCAGTCTTCCTGTTATTTCGCCATGTCCTCTAATCTTTCAAAATCAAATGTTCAGGTGATAAACACACCTTAAAATTCAATGTTTCACCTGCTAACATGTACATTAGACAGGATGGGTATTTTTAGCCATCTTCTCCTGGGAGTATATTCCCTGACGGAGACATACATCGACTTCCATGCAGCTCTGTGTTTGATCAGTTACATGTGCTGGAATGAACTGAAACTAATGACAGTCTGGGAGGTAGGAATAACAATTCTAATATTTACCGCTCCAGTAGTTTATATTGACACAGTTGTCAGTAACGTAACGTGTATGCAGGTTGTATTTATTGGACACAGACGTGCAAAATCACCGGTATGGTCCTTTAAACTATAGCTACGGTGCAACATTAATCAGTCCATGTAAAAACTTCATGAGCCTGTAACTTCTTTAAATGTCACCAGCTGCTGTTACATGAATGCAGCAAATAAATGTTGACGTGAAATGAAAGGATTGAACTTTGACCTGCCTCTCGTTGTCCACTAGGTGGCAGACCGGAGCTTAAAGCTGCAGGAGAGGTTTGACCCCAGTCAGGAAAACAAATCTCTATTTTCACCATAAATAAGGAGAAAAACAAAGTGTGTCACTGTTTGTCACACTTTTTCATTTTGTGATGGGAACATAAACATCCCCCATGGGCCTGAGATTACACAACGACACAGGCTGAGGGAACACAAACAGGTGGTTGTTGGTTCAAATCCCTGCACTGGCTGGTTGAAACTGTGTTCAGAGGGCGAATGATTTCATTATCGATTAAAGTATTGATAGTTTTATGAGTTTTCATCATTTAAAGAGAAATTCCAGTCACAAGTTGCAGAAGATGAAACTGAGATTGTTAAAGGACCATATCGGCTATTTTGTATGTTAGAGCCTAATATAATCAATTTTCATACATGTTACATCAATGACAATCATTTCCCAAAGCATACTACTGGAATGGTGAATTAAAAGTGTTTTTCCTACCTTCCAGACCTCCATTGGTTTCATTTCATTCTGGTACGCTATTAAAATCAATTTGTTAATACTTGAAACATTCTTGGCACGGAGTGAATGTATGTCTCCACCAGGGAATATAGTCCCAAAAGAAGACCTGTGTTTACTGAAAAATTGAAATGACCGTGACTTCATAAGGCTGCATAACTATTAGCAGGAGAAACATGGATTTTTAAGGTGGGTGTATCACTTGAATATTTGATTTTGAAAGATTAAGAGATTTTGCAAAATATCAGGAAAGCTGAAATACGGTTTTATCCTTTGGGAAATGATTGTCAGTAACATAACATGTATGAAAACTGAATATATTAGTCTGAAATGTGCAAAATAGGTGGGATGGTCCTTTAAGTTGCTTATATCATCTTGTCAATGCTCCAGAAACTCCAACATTTTCATTTTCTATTCAAAACCAAACAGCTGCTCATGTTTTGGAAGCTGCAATCAGCAAATCTGACATTTTTATAACTCAATAATAACTAATAGGTTATCTAAATAGTCCTCAGTGAACTAATAATCAGTAAGTCTACTTTTTTTAATCACTATGCCTGCAAACAAAGTTGCTAGTTCAAATGCTCCCAATTAGCTCTGAGCACAACAAAGTCATAAAGAATCCCTGTAAATTTACTTTTATATGAGGCTTTCAAATGCCCACACACACACGCACACACACACACACACACACACACACACACACAAAGGCTTTCCATACTGCTGATGTGCCTTTCAGCAACGAGTTCCAATCACTTGAGTCATTGGGGAATGTGAATTATGCTGAAAATGGAAGTAATGAATGAATGAATTAATTAATTAAAAGATCCATTTTTAATTTCTCATTGCTTAAAGTGAAACTTGATTTAGTCTCAAGTTTCACATCTTTATTCATTTTTTTTTCATAACCTCTTTTAAAAGCAAGACATCGTTCTGCTGATATTATGAAAGTATTTCATTTGCTGTGGTTTTAATGCTGAAAATTAAAAATATTTTACTGCTGGAGATATCAATATCTGCTGTTTGCATAGTGAATAATCAGCTACTTTATTTTTTTAATAATAATAGAAACACAAAGGAAATATTGTAAAGAATTTTTGTCACTATTTTGTTATATTTGGGATTTAGATTGAAATATGATGTTTCACCACTAGATAGCGGCATTTGAAAAGACATGACCGGGAGGAGCGCAGTTTAAGAGCGAAAAGCATGATGGGAAAAAGATTTAATATCAAATTCTGCACCATTTTACTTGTAAAAATGAAAAACAGTTTTCCTGTTTCTCCACTAAACCCAATAATAAAACAATAAGTTTCATCTGCATTTAAATAGAGAACTGATTGATTAAAACAGAATTTAACTATAATTTAATAGTTAACACAAAATTAAAATGTCAGTTTATTTTAGCACATTATGAGTTTTCTGCTGAGAAATAGAATAGTTCCCTCAACAGACATTAATTTATTTATATTTTAATTCTCTGATTGTACAAGGAAAATATGTGTTAATTATATCTATCTATCTATCTATCTATCTATCTATCTATCTATCTATCTATCTATATATATATATATGAAGCTCACACAATAATAATTCCTCCGTCTTTGCTGCTAAGCATTAATGGTGTTTCTGCATTATGCTGCAGACCCGGAATTCTTCTGTTGCTTTGGTTTTGTTTTTGTCTTTTTCCCTTTTCAGTTTCCCTTCAAGTGCTGTTATTGTCCTTGTTACCAAAAAAAAAAAAAAAAGNAAAAAAAAAAAAAAAAGGAAATTAAAACATTTTCTCCTATAAAATTAATCAAATTATAATCAGTCATGCTGTCATATTAACAGCTTTTCACCACTAAGGAATCTGTATGCTTGAATATTTTTTAAACGACTATACCGATGATTTTGTGCCGCATACACATTACATTACTGCCAATCATTTTCCAAAACATAAAACCGTATTTTAGCTTTCGTGTTATTTTGACAAATCTCCTAATATTTCAAAATAAAATGTTGAGGTGATAGTCCACCTTAAAATTCATTGTTTTGTCTGTTAATGTGTATGTACAAATATATATATATATATTTTTACCTTCATTTATCCACATATGAATGTAGAAAGTACAGTCATTTTTAATTTCTCAGTAAAATATGTCTTTTCTTGGGACTATATTCCCTGGCGGAGACATACATTGTCTTCAGAGTAGCTGCATGTTGGATTAATTAGGTTAAAGTAAATTTGACAAAATAAATTTAATGTAATACCCTGTTTTGTTGTGTTTTTGTTTTTTTTTTGTTTGTTTGTTTTTTGTTTTTTTTGTTTTTTTTTTGCTTTGATAGATTACTAATCTCAATCAAGTTCAAGCATGTTTCAAGTCTCTACAAGTTAATTTTAATTAGCCGCTGGAATGAACTGAAACCAATGGCAGTCTGGAATGTAGGAAAAATAATTCCAATATTTACCTCTCCAGAAGTATGTTTTGGGAAATGGCTGTAAGTAAAATAATGTGTATGCAGGTTGTATTTATTGGGCTTAAACCTATTGAGGTCAATTCCTCCTAGGCTGTATCACAATAAATAAATAAATAAAAATAAAAATAAAAATAAAAATCCTGCGTATCAGCACCTGTTACAAACCCTCATGAGGCATTCAGGCTCTCACTGATCATCATCAGCGACAGACGCACTGAGAACTGTTCCAGAGAACAGTTAAGATATATAATTTATATACAGTATATATACTGTATAAGTTAATAGTTAAGAGTATACTGGTGATTTTGAGCATGCATGTTACATTACTGCTAACCATTTTGCAAACATGCGTGGTAAATATTAGAAGTGTTTTTCCTACCTTCCAGACTGCCATTGGTTTCAGTTCATTCCAGTATGCTNGTAAATATTAGAAGTGTTTTTCCTACCTTCCAGACTGCCATTGGTTTCAGTTCATTCCAGTATGCTTTAAAAATCAACTAGAGACTTGAAACATGCTTGAGATACATAATCCATCACAGAGAACATGATGTCAGTCTTATTTTATATCAAAGTTACATAATTTAACCAATTAAACAAGGAGCTGCACATGGGAAGACGCTTTTACAGAGAAATTAAAAATCGGACATCTGTGTTAGCAAGTGAAATGTTGAATTTTAAGATGGGTGTCTCATCTGAACATTTGATTTCGAAAGATGAGAGGATTTGACAAAATAACAGGAAAGCTGAAATATGGATTTATGTTTTGGAAAATGGCTGTCAGTAACATGTATGCAGGTTGTATTTAACAGGCTAAAACATGCAAAATCACTGGTATGCTCCTTCAAGCCTCCAACACTGAATGCTTCCTTATCTATCTATCTATCTATCTATCTATCTATCTATCTATCTATCTATCTATCTATCTATCTATTTATCTATCTATCTATCTATCTATCTATGTTATATGTGTTGTCTATTATCTAATCTAATTTATGAAGCCATTCTGCTCTACATGGAATAATGTATGAGCACTTACAGGGTCCAAAATTATTGAGACGCTTGCTTCTTTTCTTTCTTTCTTTTTTTTTTTCAAAAAAAAAAAAAAAAAAAAGTCCAGCATTGGAAGATTTTAGCATAAAGAAAGAAGATAAAATATACTTTTTTATAACCAGATGGATCAAATACGTAAAGGAACACTACATGACATTAAATTCATGCATTTATTTTAGCAAATTGAAGCTTTGTCAAAATAGCTTTTGAGGACAGCTTGTCATATTTCATTCATTTCAAGAGTTTCTTCAAATAATTTTTGGAAATTTGAGCTCATTCCTCCTGAGGAAACTCATAGAGCTGTTTGGCGCTGGATGCTTGTCTGCTTTTGACCTTTGACCTCCCACACCAGCTCAATCAGAGAGACATGAGCTCACACAGTCATATCGCTGCTGCACAGGGATTATTTTTGATTTATTTCTGCTCATTTCACCATCACAATACTGTTGGTCGTCAACTAATATGAATCAAACATGTTCTTGTCTACTATTTTTTTTATACATTTTTATGTTCCAGATAGTTACATCAGTACGGTTTTATTATAGGAATCAGTATGTTCCTTGATTAATTTGGGCCCTTAAATGTGAATAATAACATTTAGAGATCCATCAGTAAGATGTCTTTTTTTTCATAATACTTGTATTTCATGTACATAAAGACATCAGAATCTGGCATGATGCTTTACAAAGTGGCAGTTATTCAACATTCATAAATAAAGAACCATACACAATCCACATAATAATCAGGAAATATACAGGTATCAATAATGTTGGACCCTTGTGTTCATCCTTCTGCAGCCGCAGACACATCACTGATAATACAGCTGATAAATATATACAGTATGCTTATAAACCAGCATAGCAACAATTCTGCATGTTTAATATTAGTATGTGTAAGTTGGCATGTTATGGGCTTAGAAATACTGTAACATGTTTTGACTTGTTTTAGGCAAATTAATTAATGAGCATGCCTGTCTGGTGTTATTTTAGAAAAAGAGCATCATATTTATAAAAAAAAAAAAAAAAAAAANAAAAAAAAAAAAAAAAAAAGCATTATATGACCAGTCATGTAATTGTATCTGTTTTGTCATATTTCTAAAAACTTAATTATATGTGAAATGTTACTGGACATGTAGCATATTAATTATCAGTATACAGTGATTTTATCCAACAAAGAAATTGTTCTTTCTTTACTGTAGAAAAAATAATTATATATGATATTAATTAAAATTAAGAAGCGCAGCAAAACTTCAGAAACATGTTTTACATAATACTACATGTGAATTAAATTTAAAACAATTGATTTTATTTAACAATAAAAACATACTCAGTTACTACAGGACAATGTTTATTTTTTAGGTAATTAAAGAACTCCTTTAAACACAAATTAATACTCGTCATCTTATGGAGAATATTGGGCCTTCATGTCCAGGCCCAGATTTTTAAGGCCTGGAGTAAAATTCTTAATTTATGCAGCAACACAACAATCTGACCAATTTCGACTACTCTCAAGATTTATTTGGCATATTTTGGACATGCATTGGTGAATCCTTACATCAAATGTTTTCACAGTACCAAACATGCGTACAGGAAATACTGTGGATGATAGATTTTTCAAAATAATATGAGCAAACAGTCTGTTACATTCATCGTTTTTGGTCATATCTGCTGGGTAACACTGAGTAAAAGCAACGCAGGTGATGTTAGAGGACTGACATCGATTCAAAAGGGTGATTGCTTGGCACAGTTCAGTTCAAATACGACACTGACCCCCACCCTCACACCACCCCATCCCAGCCCACCCAACACGCCGGAAGTCCCTTTATGATACATTATGTGCTTCGGCGTCTAGCTGGATGAGTTCAGGATGCGGGAGTCTGCTGAGTCAGAACGCTCCTCATACTCTTCGTTGGGGGAGTAGAGGCTGGGCTTGGGACCCAGCGAGCAGTCCTCCTCCTGAATGCTGATGCGCTGCTCCTCTGAGGGCCTGGAGGGGAGGATGGAGGAGCTGCGGAACACGGAGCTGCCAGGGACGGTGGCGGCTGCGGCTGTGGGGGAAAAGGGCGAGACGTATTGCGCCNGGAGCTGCCAGGGACGGTGGCGGCTGCGGCTGTGGGGGAAAAGGGCGAGACGTATTGCGCCGCAGAACGGAGCTGGTACTGCTGCTGGAGAGCCATGGTATTCCACAGAGTCACGTCGTTGTGCATGAAGGGGCCGGCCTGGCTGCGGGTCAGAGAGTTACGCAGCATGAGCGGGTAGCGGGTGGGCTGGGGGAAGGATGGGTGCTGCAGGGGGACGCCCAAAGGGGCGGTGGGAACCACGCCCGAAGCCGAATCGGATGAGAACCGGAGGGACTCCGGCACCCTGAAAGCCGAGCCCACCGACCACTTGGTGGAGGACACTGGGTGGTACGAGCTGAGAGTGTGTTCAAAGATGTGTCCGTTGGAAGGCAGTACCAGGGTGTCCGGGTGCGGGTCAGCGTGGGTGTGCGTGCCACCTTCGGGGGTCCGGCTGGACAGCAGCACCTCGATGGCCCCCACCAGATCCCCCCCGCACCCTCTGAGGATGAGCTCCAGCACGGGGGGCTTGTGAGCGGGGAAGATCTTCTTGAGGACTTCCAGAGGCGGCCGGTTGGCTCGGAGGCTGAAGGGCAGGTTGATGGAGCTGCTGAGGCCTTCAATCAGCACGCTCTGCTGGGGGGCGGGGTATTTCTCGGAGGGGCTCTCGGATTTGGCCTCCCTCTCAGCGCCACAGGTTTTTGTGATGATGTAGCTGCTCTCCTCCGGGTGGGAGGGGGTTTCTGGAGGGTCCGGGGTGTAGCAGGAGTTGGGTTTGGAGCCCTCCGGGGAGCTGAGCGGGTCCTGCTCCTTCTCGCTGGAGCTCCCACCATTCTCTCCTCCAGACACCTCAGCGGGAGCGTCGTCTGTCTGCTCTGCACAGGAAGAGAGAAACAAATACAGAAACATGTTTGGCCAAAATGATAATGGAAAAAAAAAACTGCAATAAAACTAAAGGGGGAAAAAACAAACAAAAAAAAAAAAAAGNAAAAAAAAAAAAAAGACATGAAACTGTTGAAGCATTAAGACTAATTAAATATATGCATCTATTGAATCTCACAGTAAGACACTGCACATATTAATTTAAAGGACCATACCAGTGATTTTGCATGTTTGAGCCCAATAAATTACATTACTGCCAACCATGTTCCAAAACGTGCTACTGGAGCAGTAAATATTATAACTGTTTTTCCTACGTTCCAGACTGTCACTGGTTTCAATTCATTCATAGTACACTATTAAAATCAACTTGTAAGAGACTTGAAATGTGCTTAAGATAAGTAATCTATCACAGAGAACAACACATCTATTAATTATTTTTTATTTTTTGGAAGTTACTTTTTAACTGATTAAACATGGAGCTACATGGAAGAACATGTATGCTCCTGCCAGGGAATATAGTCCCAGGAGAAGGCAGCTTTTACATAGAAATTAAAATCAATCATGCATAAGCACTGAATTTGAGACACTGAATTTTAAGGTGGATATACTGCCTGAACATTTGATTTTGAAAGATAAGGAGATCTGGCAAAATGACACAAAAACTAAAACAAGATTTCATCTTATGGAAAAAAAAAAAAAAANTGGAAAAAAAAAAAAAAAGAAAAGTCAGCATTAACGCATATGCGAGTTGTATTTATTGGGCTCAAACTTGCAAAATCACTGCTATGCTCCTTTAAACAAAGCCAACGCTCTCAGCTCTCCTAAAGAGAAATGTAACACACAATTAATAGGTTTGTCAGCTTGTCTCCAACAAGCAATTTATGTGGATTTACTTGTTTCCCTCTCCAAAGCTGTTAACACAAAGTGCTGACTGGGTGTCATTGAGGAATCTACCATCGATGCCCTCCCCCATTTGTGAACGGATTGCCCGTTGCTTGGTAACACTTCATCTGAAGCTGACCTCCTCTTAGAAATATGGCGATTACATTCGATTTGCCGCGTCCAGCCTGATTCCTGTAATCTGTTAAACCACTAAGCTTGATTTGTCAAAATGAAATGGGAGCTGATGAGGCATGATCGCAGATTCACGGCCTTCTTTCACTCTCAAAACTACCATGAACAGGAAAACAAGAGTGCAAATGTTCATTAATTCTTGAAGTCACTCTGGCTTTGATGTGAGGTGAAATATAAATATTTTGATAAAAAGCTAAACGTCAGTTTGCCTCATTATGAACACAGACAAAATATTAACTAATTATAAATATGTTTTTAAAAAACAAGATAGATAGATAGATAGATAGATTGATAGATAGATAGATGATAGAATTAAAATAATATTAATGCTGCATTCATTGTTGTTGAATTATATTATAGATAGCATATAAAAAATATAATATTGCCAGAAAGGAAAGTGTTGTATATATATATAGTTTGTTTTATTTTTTGTTTTTATTTGGTTTGTTGCTTTTAAAATCCAACTAATACAATTATTTATCAATGGGCCTATATCCAAAAGAAACAGGCTGTACATAATAATCCATATTTATTAAAATGTGGTAAAGGGACAAAAAATGCTGTGATAATTTTAACATGTTCTATTCTTGCACGTTCAAGCACATCCCTCATAAATTGCACCATTTTATCATTTTCATTAATTATTTTAATAAATTAATTTAATGCCCTAAATGGCCTTTTGGTTAAATCTGAATGAGCTGGAAGAAAAGATATTTGGGATGATTAGAGATTTTACTGAGTTTCTTTGTACACAAAAGCAAAGCTTATGAAATCTTACAACGTCGTCTCATTTACAAATAAGCTTTATTTCTTCTGTCATTTACTGTCTTTAGGAATTAATATTAATAATATACAGTATAATATACATAACAAATATTTAGCAAGTAGAACAGGAGTGTTTACACTGAGGCAAATAACTTGCATCTGGTTTAACATTTATTAGTATTATTATTAGACCTACTATTACTAGTTACAGCGGTAGTAAAAAAAAAAAAAAATTGTCAAATAAAAATATATCCAGCTTTCTTTTTAAGATAAACTACTTTTGTGTGTGTGTTTTGATATTTTGTCAACTTTCAGAATTGTCATTTCCTCAGCTAAAAGCCCTGAATATTGCTTGTTTTTATCTTGTTTATGTTGATCTTATGTTGATCTTGTTTGTTGTTATCTTGTTTATGTTTATCTTGATTGTGTTTATCTTGTTAATGTTTATCTTGTTTACATTTGTACTGTTTATGTTTCGTATGTATTTGGATGTTCTGCTCCTACCTGTGCACGGCTGATCACCGGTTTGCACCGGCTCCGCGTTGCTCCATCTCAGCTCCACCTCCTCTGTCTTCGGCGGGATGCTCTGGTTCCCGTCGCCGGCCCCGGACATGCCGATACCGGGCAGCACCCTGAGGGACTCCGGGATGAGGCTCTCCAGACTTTCGTTCGCCTGCTGCCTCCGGAGCGCCACCTGCGCCGCCATGACCCGCTGCCGCTCGATGATGAGGATGCATTTCTCGCATGTGCAATCCTTGAAGCGGCAGTAGCGCTTGTGGCCCTTGAGCCACGACAGAACCCCGTGGTTCCTGCACCGGGCGCACTTGGGGGTCCTCTGGAGGGGGCCTCGGGGCTGAGACACCGGAGCCCCCATGTATAGATACGGAGACCCGTAGCCATTCATTTTTGACGCAGCTTGTTTCCCAAGACGCGCAAGTATGTGCGCAAAAAAACGGCGCGGCGGGCAGAAAGATGAAGCTGCTGAAGCTGCTCTGCTACAGGCTTGACAGGATAAGAGGTGTTGGCTTCAAGTGGAGGATCCACCTTTTCCCCATGACAGGGCTGATATGCATCAACACGCACTTATGGAGACGAGTAACCAAACACTGTCAGCCCATCAAAACGCCTCCACACTGCAAAAAATGAGCCTCTGCGGCGCTGAAAGGCGCTCAGGTTTTTAGTTACTACAGATAACAGAATATAGCTGAAAAATTACAGTGTACACAGAAAAAAAAAGCTTACAGGCTAAGAGAATTTCCAAAAAACTGTTTTCTTTTCTAACTGCGAAATTTTCCAGACTGTTTTGTGAAGGCTGAATCCATGTAGAAACCTTTTTTTAAAACCTTCAGAAAGTTTTTTTTTTTTTCATATTCATGTAAACAATTCAATATGGTTACTTGTATAGGTATTTATCTTATTTTAAAGTTGTATTAGTGTAGAGTATGCGTTTGATTTTATTTTGTTATCTTGGGTACTTGTATTTATATATATATGCCTCATATATATTTTAATATTGAATTACATTGTGTTTTTTCTGCACAAGCATCTGGGACAAGCTTTGCAAATTAGCCTAAATGCGACGATATGTGGCATTATTTTATTCTATGACTATGCTATGCTCATGTATCATTTCATATACAAATAAATAAACAACAAAAATGATGTCAAATGTAAAATATGTAACAGAATGGTACATGCAGGTTCACTTTAAATCCCAACTCAACTGTCAGCTTTAAATTTGCCAAACTGGAACAAGATAAGAGACTTAAATTGAGAGTAGAGATGTATATATTATATAAGATTATATATGCTTTTATATTATTTTATATGATTTCCTCCCTAGGAAATCATATAAAATAATATAAAATTGAAAAAGGAGATTACATGATAACGGTGTTTGTTTCACTGCTATTTGGATGTCTTGAAAAGTCAATGATGCATTTGGATGAAATTTGGGACACAGACAGATAATGTCGAGAAAGAAAATAGTACATTTTGGAGATGATCTGCATCCAGAATCCAGAAGAAATTGTAATTAGCCTATAAAATCAATGCTAATGGGCCAATTTTAATGAAATTTAGGATGGTGGCTTTTCCTCTTTTTTTTTTTTTTTNTTTTTTTTTTTTTTTTTAAATAAACGCAATAATAAAAGGTTATATCTCTACATGAACGCACTGTAGATACGCGCACACATTCATTGCGTCATCATTTAGAAGAAAAATGATGTAAAACCCATCTTAAAAACAGAGTTTGATAATTAAAATTTGATTTACTTTAATGTGGATCTATTTTAATGTGATTTAAAAAAAACAAAAAAAAAAACAAACTTTGATATAAATAGGCCTACGGATAATTTTCCGATGATAAATGCTGAGGCTTTTACAACAGGGGAGTCAGGACATTTTTTAATTGGGGATTTTGTTGGCCTTGGTGGAGGTATGTTCTCTCTTAATGCCTTATTATGCTTTGTCGTGTCTTTTGCGAACGTGTAGCACACGTTTTTTTTTCTTCTAATATTCCTTCAATACTCAAGCATTTGTCTATATTTCCTGCACTCCCAGCTCTTGAGGCCCACAGGCTGTAAGGATTCATACAGTCGACTTTAGAGCGCATGCTGCCTTCACGTACATAACTTAGATGATTAGACCTTTCCACGTTGAGCGATATAAAAGCCCTTTGGGAACTCAAATGTTTAGGATGCTGATATGTCCCCGCTCCTGGCCTAATAGAGGGCATTGAAACATAACACCGGACAAAGCCGGGGCCCATTTCTGACCGTAAAAAAGGTTTATTCAAGCAAATAATGAGATGAGAGGCTTGCGGCTTGCAGAGAATAAGAGCACGGTAAACTTGACCGCATGAAGCCCGTCTCCAGGGCTATTAAGCTTTTAATTGGAAAATAGCAGAGGAAATTTCAAGGTGACTAGAGTGGCTTTGCAGTTTGTGCCGGACGAGTAGATTTGTGGGAGTGGGAGTGGGAGGCGGAGGGTGAACGAGTGTGCACAACAAATTTATTCATGTTCGCTGATAGAGTCAAACACAAAGCTGAATAAAAGTTTATACCGCCAGATCGGCTGTGATTGGCTTTCCGTCTTTTTTTTTTTTTTTCCTTGCAGGGAATTGATGCACCGGAAATAAGAAAGTTGAAGGTGCATAAAGCATATTATCATATCAACTATTTAAATCGTTTATGACGAGGCACCTTGCAGATCTAATAAAGGAGAAATGTTTGTTGTTTAGCTCCTGTTATTCAAATATCACAGGAAAGGCCATAAGTACGGTTAAAAAAAAAAATAAGATTATAGGAATATTAATGTTTAATAAAATGGACCCAACTGTTTCACGATGAGTTTATCACAGAATAACACTTTAACTCCCAACTGATATTATTATTATTATTATTATTATTATTATTATTATTATTATTATGGATCAATGTTTGATTAAAGTTNTATTATTATTATTATTATTATTATTATTATTATTATTATTATTATGGATCAATGTTTGATTAAAGTTGAGCTGTTGAAGCAGCTTTCCAACTTTTCCAACCTTCCTTCCCATGATGCATATTGAGAATATAGTTTAGTTATTGGTATGGTTCCACATGCACAAACCATCAAAATTATTTAATTTGAATAATTCCTGTTTTAACTGATGATGATTTTAATTTTAGTGAATTACTTTTGTCACACAGTAAGCATAAAAGATCTTGCTGCATTCTGCCAAAGGGAATAATTTAATGCGCTATTTTAATAACCTACATCACATTTTCACTTTACATCAAGAATATAAAATTATCTAGTAACTTATTACTAGATATGAGTAGTAATAAACTTAGTAAGTTTGCACTGAGTTTATGAAGCACTTTCTGCTTAAAGGCCTGACTCATATTCTAGCTGGAAGTGAGTTTGAGCATTGGCGTCATGACTTCAGCAGATAAAGTCAGTCATACAAATATCTTCCTCTTCCTCCACATCAAGTCAAATCAGCTCCAGATCCATCCTGAAAGTGATGTTCACCAGACACCTCTAAGTCATCTCATCTACCATGGAGGACTGAGAGTTTCAGTTTGACCAAAACCTTAGGATGTCCATGTCCCACACAGGCTGAGAGGGGTGATTCTATTTATTATACATGATTCTTCCTAAGAATTTTAGCCATACTTTAGCTTGTATTGAGTAAAACCTCAACAGGTCAAACTAAAACCTCCATTTTCCTGGTTAAAAAGAGGTAGAGTAGAAGAAGAAGGGCATTATGGAACGTATACAGCGCATATGAACTTTCAGGTTTCAAAGCAGCCAAAATTATTTTGGCAAGCTAGTCAGCCTCAAGAGAGGGAGAAGAATTGAGTCCTAATGTTTGAGCGTATTTGATGTCATGGAAAGGTTTTTGCAGGCTTTTCATATTTCAGAAATTTGTCTTTGTTAAATAAATTACGAAATGGTCAACTGACTTTCTTAACCACGATCGGACCGTGTGATGTCAATTTTCTTGCAATTTCCTGTGGGAACAAGGAAGAAGAGTTCAGTTACCTGCAAACACATTTTTATGTCAGTCATGGAGGTTATGGGATCACAGATGTCTGTCTATATCTTTTGTCTGCTTGTTAGCAAGCCCAAAAAGTTTTGGATGGATTTGGATGAAATTTGGGGGCAGATATATAATGTCAAGAGGAAGACGTGATTAAATTTTGGAGGTGATCTGGATCATACTCTGGATCCAGGATTCAGAAGAAATCTGAAATCTTATCTTATTTTATCCTATCTTAACTTCTTATCCTATATCTTAACTTATCCTATTCTACCTTAACTCATCTTATTATATCCTGTCTTAACTTATCCTATCTTATCTTATTCTGTCTTAACTTATCTTATTCTATTTATTTCAGACGTTTTTTACATTTTTTTTTTTTTTTTTTTTNTTTTTTTTTTTTTTTTTTGTTATATTGCCATGTCTGAAATAAATATTGAAATAAATAATCAAATCAAAATCAAATCTTATCTTATTCTATCTTAACTTATCATTCTATCTTATCTTATCTTAGCAGCAGCGTCTTGCTTGTTGTCTGTCGGAGTCTGCAGCTGTCTGGAAAAACCATATTATTGAAAATGTGATAACTTTAACTTTACCAACTCCAAAAAAACCAAACAAAAAAACAACACATTTAACACTGTCAACATGAAACATGGTGGATGATGTGTGTGTATGAACTAATTTTGGACTGAGTGGGGCCCCCGTAAAGCGTGGAGGGTGCGACCTCTGCTGAGTGGGGTTATTATCAGGTGCTGATTGGGGGCGTGGCTCGTCTCAGAGGTCCTGTCACAGACACGGTGATTTAAGCTTCCCTGGGGAGGAGACGCACAGAGCTCCTACAGAGGAATGAGTTAGACGTTTTTACAAAACACACACACACACACACAGACTGACAGTGTCAAACAAATGTCTTTCACAGGATCACAAAAACCTGCCAGTGACGTCATTTGAGTTTAAAGGACAATACCTGTGATTTTGCATGTTTAAGCCCAATATTAACCCGCATACACATTACATTACTGACAATTTCCAAAACATAAAGCTGTATTTTTGGTTTCCTGTTGTTTTGGCCAAATACCCTAATCTTTTAAAATGAAATGACCAGCTGTTTCCACCCACATTAAAACTCAATGTTTCACCTGTTAACACGTATGTCTGAATGCAGAAGACAGGGTCATTTTTAATTTCTCTGTAAAAGTTGTCTTCTCCTGGTACTATATTCCCTGGTGGAGACACATTTTCTTCTGTGCAGCACAGTGTTGGACCAGTTAAATAAAGTTACTACAAAAAAAAAAAAAAAAAAAAAAAAAAAAAAAAAACTCACTGTGGATTATTTATCTCAAGCATGTTTCAAGTCTTTCCAAGTTGATTTTTATAGCATACTGGAATGAACTGAAACCAATGGCTGTGTGGAAGGTAGGAAAAACAATTCTAATATTTACCGCTCCAGTAGTATATTTTGGGAAATGTGGGTTGTATTTCTTGGGTTCAAACATGCACAATTGCTGGTATTGTCCTTTAAAGCCTTAAGTCTTATCCAGCTGTTTGATGTTATTGTATAGCGCTAATATTTAGTGAGACACGTCTCTTTTTGAACAAACCACTGACATCAGATGGTCAACGGTTCTTGCCTGGAAGCCCCATTTCACTGCTCATATGCGTTGTGGGATACCGATCGCAATACAATTGAACCCGAGTCTCCTGTCTTAGTCAAAGAGCGTTGCTAGTCCACCTCTATGAAATATTTGTTGCATCTAAGGATCTGTTTAACACTGCAGTAACATCTTCCTCATCCTCCCTCAGCATCCTTTCCCACAGTTCCTGCAGGTAACGAACCGCCATTACTCCAGCAGAGGGTGTCGCGCCGGGATCTGAGAGGATTTTTTTTTATCTATTATGGGTGGAGCGTNCTCCAGCAGAGGGTGTCGCGCCGGGATCTGAGAGGATTTTTTTTTATCTATTATGGGTGGAGCGTGATTCATGGAGGCCTGGGGAGCTCAAGGAAAACCAATCCTGTGACACTTTTGCCCCTGCTCTGTACACATGGCGGCAGCAGCTACAGAAGGACGAGCCAGCGGCTGACAACCGTGATAAAACGGCCTTCCTTAACTAAACTCGTAAAGCACGGGGCAATAAAACTCAATCTTCTGTAAAATCCAATTAAGTCATTATCTGACTGATTGTATCTTTAATTGAAAACAGAAGTGACAGTAAATTTCTGTGATATATCAGGATCAATCGATACTGCCGCACAATCCGGTCTCAAGAGGTGATTTATAATGTCAAAGCCATATAGGTAACTCCACATTCTTCTCTCTAAAACCACTGGTGGATGAAATTAAGAGTAAGTGCGTTTCATAAAAAAACAAGATGGTCATGTTATTGATTACGAGAGACGGGGGCAGAATCAAATGAATGTTCCCAGAGGCCCGGCGCAGAAAAAAAATACAAGTAATTTTCTTTGTCTGTTTTGTATTGTTGTTCCTGTACGACAACACATTTACACTCCATCATTTCAACACTTTTATTTCCCTAAAAGTTGTAGCGACATAAACTCAAAGACTCCAAATTACTTTTGTTGCTGTGCGATTCAAGCGTAAACACAAACTCCAAGGGTGCAATTTAAAATGAATCTCCATAAAACATACAAAACATAAACTATATCGTGTAATAGCTTCACAAACAAAGGTGCAGAAGTTGACAAAAACATTTCTGTGCTGTTTAAAAAGAAAAAAAAACTACAACAATGGAACTCACACTGGCATCATGGGATTGCTTTCATCAATTTATGTGGAAAAAAAACAGAATAAAGTTTGTTTTTTTGGAGAATTTGTCAAAGGATAAAATGCTGTAATAGGTTATTTTAAAACGTCTGCTGGAAATTCATTATTTTGGCCTTTGTCTCGTTCCCAGTTGCACAGAAAATTGTGGTGTCTAATTTTGTAAACAGCAAGCCACGTGGATAATCCATCCTGGAATGCAAAGGGTTAAATATACAATCGATATGCAAATCCTTTGGAATATTTGATGCTGATGGAACTGAGCCATAAATAAGCAGCCGGGTGCTCATCACATGCTGACAGGACAAAGAGAAACATGATTCATGTCTAACCTCTTTTCTTTCTCCCTGCTGGCATCCTCACACTAACACACACAGGCGACGTCTCAGAGTCCAAGATGGCGGCTTTGTCTTGGTGTAAAACACTGAGGAAATATTTGGTTCAATGACGCGTTCATTTCCTCAAAAATCTTTTTTTCCAAAAACGAGCAGGTTGTCGTTCTGGGTTCATACAGGTGGAATGTGTTAGAAACTGCGAATCGGTCAACTTTGTCAGATAGGTAGGGACCAGAAAACAGACTTAAAGGACCGTACTGATGATTTTGCTGGTTTGAGCACAACAAATACAACTTGCACACATGGTATGTTAGTGACAACCATTTTCCAAAATATACTATTTTAGTGGTAAATATTAGAATTGTTTTTCCTACCTTCCAGACTGCAATTAGTTTCATTTCATTCCAGTACGCAATTAAAATTGACTGGTAGTGACTTGAAATGTGCTTGAGATATCCATCCGTTTTCTTTATCCGTTTGTCAAGTGAACAAAATGATATGATGTATTAATGTTTTTTTTTCCTGATGTAACGTCATTTTAGCCTTTCAGAATGGATCCAACATGGAGCTACATAGAAGAAAATGTATGACTCTGCCAGAGAATACAGTCCCAGGAGAAGATGTCTTTTATCAAGAAATTTAAATGACCGTGCCTTCTGTAATCATACGTGCATGTCAGCAGGTGAAACATTAAATTTTAAGGTGAGTGTATCACTTGAACACTTGATTTTGAAACATTAGGGGATTTGGCAAAAGAACATGAAACCTAAAATACAGCTTTGTGTTTTGGAAAATGGTTTGCAGTAATGTAACGTGTGTGCAGGTGGTTGTTGTGGGCTCAAACATGCAAAATCACTGGTATGGTCCTTCAAAGCTAACAAACTAAGTTAACTAATACTGACTCATGCTAATAACTAATAGTACACATAGTATCGTGCTACAAGCAACGATTTAGCCAAACTTCCTCTGCAGGGCTTCAGATTTCAACTTGTTCTCTGATTGTCAGAATCTCATTTATAAAATTTATAAGGAAACACTTTGTGACTTCTATTAGACTATATTAGTCAATTTAGCTTATATATGATTTTAATACTGTAAATGATGCATTATCTCATGTTTTTTAATTATTTTTTTTTATATAAAAATGCACTAAGCTGATTTGCTTGTAGTTAACCTTGCATAGTTCTTTAGCATGAAAACAGTAAGCTATACGCTATAACGCCACGGCTTTGCATTGTCTTTCCAAACATCTTGACCTAATTTAAAGCAACTGTCCACTTTAGTAAAAATCCTCATTTTGACAACGCTTCTTCTTAATGCAGTAACCCTGTTGGAATAATAACATGTTGTAAAGTTGTACAATTATGTACTTTCTAAGCACTTTCAAGGTGAACTGGCTTTAACAGGAAAATGAGAAAAATAGCTTTGGGATGATTACACAAATAATTAAGAAAAACGAAAAATAACTAGACTATACACTATAACTAACTATGTGGAATGTACCTTTAAGTACTTCCTGAACAGAAACTTCAGAGAATTCCGTATCAACAGCAAGACGTGAATTTATGAATTGAAACTTTTTGTGCTCAACTGTGTGATTAACACAATCAACGCTTTGATCAGATAAAGATCAATTTCTTGTCCTTCCCTGCAGCTTCTTTATTTGGTTGCACCGTCGATGATGGAGTTCACGGTGAAGTTGGCGGACTCGCTGCTGGCCTCACACTCAGCCTTGACATTGGAGCTGACCAGCGCCATGGTGGAGTCAGCCGTCATGGTGCTGGGTGAGGACACTGGATGGACAGAAGACACATAGGGTGGGATTCATAAAAAAATATCACGGTAACAACACAGTGCCATGGTAATTAAGCGCTGCGATAACTGAAGCTCATTCATAAAGCTTCTCTGATGCTAATCAGAGCAGCACCGGTGTCACATTAAGCTAGCGTTGTTGTCAGGTGTGTCACAGGTAAAAGACAATGAAGATCAGCATGTTAATGAGCTGCTTCATATTTAAGAGCAACGATTTATCCTGATTCATCTGGTGCTAAAGCGACATTGACACATTAAAGTGGCAAAGGAAACAAAATCAGACTTAGAGTTCCACATTTTAAGAGATTAACACTAAGATAACAGTGTTAAACACACACACATTACCTTCTATAGTGTGTGATCGCTGTGCACGGAGGGTGGAGGGTGGTGTGTGCGTGTATGTGTGTGTGAGGGAATTAGACACAGAGCTCAGATGAGGAGACTCAATGCTAGAAGAATGTGAGTGAGATCGGATCAAAACTCGCCATTTAAAAACTGACTGAGCAGCTGAGTGTTTTTAATCTATCAAATGTATTGATCACTAACACATGTGAGGCAAGTACGGTTTTAAATTTGCCCAGATTTCATACTGCTGAAATTTACCACCAGCTTCAAACAGGTCTTGATTTTTTATGTGATGGTGTGTTTTATGCATAACTCCCTCGACATGTACATAAGGAAATACTGTAGCACCGCCTCTTTCAAGGAAAACGCTAAAAGATGCTGCTAACAGGCGTTTATGAATGTGTGATGATATTTGCCTTTATAGACATAGTAAGTCTTGCGTGAAGCTTTATTACTCAGTTTGAAAAGAAAACTGAGCAGGAGGAGAAAACACTGATGTGTTCTGATAACGTTAGTGAATTACAATCAGGACGTGATTAATTTGCTCCTTTAGACGCCAGCATACTTCAAAAACACAAGATAACACCACAGGAGTGCACAGGCGAGGGAGCAGAAGTAGAAAAGACTAGGGGTGGAGGAAAAAACATCTATTTTTCAGTTAATTACGATTCAAATTCAAACGATTCTGATATTGATTCATAAAATTAAAAAATCGATCTTTTAAATAGTCGAATTTGTAATTGAACGCTAGTAGCTTAAGTAACGCAAGTAGCATAATTAACGCTAGTAGCATAAGTAACGCTAGTAGCATAATTAATGCTAGCATAAGTAACACTTGTAGCATAATTAATGCTAGTAGCATAATTAATGCCAGCATAAGTAGCACTTGTAGCATAATTAATCCTAGTAGCATAATTAACGCTAGTAGCATCAGTAACTGATACCATAAGTAACGCTAGTAGCATAAGTAATGCTAGTAGCATAAATGATGCTAGTAGCATAAGTAACACTATTAGTGTAAGTTTTGTGTAATGTAGTGTTTATTACTCTACTACAGAAAGCGTAGAAGCTCGTGTTAAAAACAACCTGGTGCCTGTGACTCCAGCACCTTCCAGGTTTAGTGCAGGCATTTGAACTCATTTTGGATTTCAAAAGAAAAAGGACAGAAACTAAATAATGTAATAATAATAATCATAACAAAATTTTCCAGAATTTAACCAAATGGAATCAAATCGAATTGAATCTGGGCTTTGAAAAGTCGAAATCAAATCGAATCGGGAGCTCAGAATTGATATCCAGCCCTAGAAAAAAGGAAAGGTGCCTTTGAGTCTTTGAGCAAAATTCATAAAGGAAATATCATCATGCAACCATGTTTCCTCATTCATAAACACCTGCTACCAACAGTTTTTTTAAGCAAATTTTAATCACATTATTAAGTAAAAGTTGATTTTCTGCCATTTTAAATTAACAGAAAACACAACAATGAATAGATAATGTGTGACAACCATGATCTCAAAATCATTCTGGTTGTCATTTAAGCTCTAAAAGCAGTTTATTTGGTCATAACAGGGTCAGAGTTTCACTAAAGGGTCCATGAGTTCGTTCATACCGGTTAAATTCAAACACGTTTTTTACTGATCATATAATTGTCATATTGTTCTTTTCGTTTGTTGATTGATTAGAAGTCTGTTGTTGCTCTCTGACAACTTAATCTAAGGATCGTTTCAGCATTTTTCTGTCCATTAAATGTGCAGTGTGTGTGTGTGCTGGCTTGCTTTGGTTCAGCATTTGGAACTAAAGACACCTGCAAATGAAGAGTTCATTTGTAAAACAGATAAGCTCCATTTTTATACATTTTTGAAGTCATATTTTTCATGTGCATTCCATGTAATATCACTCAAACTGAACGTTCCCATGCTTTGTTAATTGATTTAGTTTTTTTTCATTTAAACCCAGTTTGATTGATTATAACAGAAAATGTGCAATTTAAAAAAAAGATTTTTTTTTTTTTTTTTTTTTACAATATTTATAAAAACAGTTATGTTTTTTCAAATGGACTTGTCAATATATGAACATAATTTACCTTTTCTGGTCTTCATACCAGTTATGACCATTTGAAGAAAAGAACATCTGAGTGTCTAGACTCCAGCTTGCCTTCCTTTTGGGTTTTTTTTTTTTTTGCCTCATTTTTTTCTTTTTATATAAGTTTGCTCTGTTACGTATTATTTTTGGTGGTGACATTGGTACCAGTATGGCTTGTGGTTCAACAGGAAGGACAGACGAAAGCTTTATATGAGTATAAACAGGAAGGACAGGATGACTTTTATGATCTGACATTTCCAGGTCAACATCTTATTACAAAATGTGTTTGGGTAAAATATCACATCTAGTTGTACATTTATTGATCTGAATTAAAAAAAAAAAAAAAAAAANTAAAAAAAAAAAAAAAAAACATAATGGAAATGGTATTGAGGCTACAAATCTTTTTCTTGGATACTCCTCAAAGTCATTAATATGATAAATTAATATTGCCTCGGCAGTACGCAGAAAATAAAAGTGTTTACGTAAGACAAGCGAGTAAAAGGAGAAGAGAAATACTATAGTGAGACAGATAAAAGAGGAGAGTCATATCCAATACATCAGCTCTCCAAAATGAATGGGCCGTATTCACGATATGAATATAAAACTATTCTTACCAAAGCTCAGGATTTATAGCAAATTGAATCAGCCAGAAGTTTTGAAAAGAGAAAACAATAAACACAAAAATGAAAGCATTAGCTCTTTTACAGGAGACAGGAGAGCTGTGTGCACTCAACCGTTTTAGCACTTGTCCTCCAACTGCTGCAGAGTCGAATAACATCAGGCTCCTTAATATGCATTTATTACAGTGTACGGTCATTCTTCAACGACAAATTTGTCTAAAAATCCTGGAAAATGACCTCACATTGGCTCTGAGCAATTTATGTCTTTAGGCTAATTGAAAAGACTTTCAAGTTTCATTTCTTTGCTCTATTGGTAGTTTATTATGTAATCATCCAACTTTTGAAGTACCGGATTGATGATAACCTTGATTATGAAAGAATGAAATATTGATATTGTGTTAATAATACACATATGATAATATCAGGTAAATAATCCAGCACCTCTAAAATCATTTCCATTTCTTTTGTTTTCGCTTTGTCTCCGTGTCACATCACGTCACATACGTGACGTGACGCCATGACACAGTAACTAGCTAGCTAGCTAGACTAGTGTGTGGCTTCTCCTCCCACACAAAATCATGTCAGAGGAGATGACAGATGAGTTCGAGACACTATCGTAATCTGAAAAAAGTTATCTGGCCAGTGTGGGAGTTTTTTAGATTCGGTAACAAAGACAGGGTGTTGGTAGACGCCTCAGTCTGCAGGAAATGCCGATTGACAGCAAGCGCTAAAGGGGGCGATACCACCAACCTGTTCACCACCTTCACCTTCATCATCCTGCAGTTTTCACCACGGTAGAGACAGGATGTAGCAGTTAGCTTGCTAGCCCTGAAACGGGAAATGTTACATGAAGGTCTTAGTTGTGTTGTTAAAGCAAAGTTATCATGGCGTTGGACTTGACAGGATTTTCTCTCTCCTGGTTATTTTAAAAACTTATTTTATTAGGATAAACCCCTTGAGATGTCGCATCTCACTTTCGAGGAGGGTCCCGACATACAACACACACAACCTGTACATGTTTTTGTGATGGTGGGGGGAAACCAGAGCACCTAGAGGAAACCCATGCAAGCACAGGAGAGAACATGCAAACTCCACACAGAAAGGCCCTGCCCCAGACGGGAATCGAATCCAGGACCTTCTTTCTGAGGCAACAGTGCTAACCACTGAGCCACCGTGCCACCCTTATTTGTTAGATTTGTGAATCTTTTGTTCATCAGGTCATCTGGTTGCCTTTACACTAACCATTAAGTGGACTCTCTCCACCTCCTTACACTTCTATTTTGAGTGTAATTCATTTGCCAAAAAAGAGGCAAAATGCACAATAAGCAAAGTTAAAATCAATTTGACTGATAGCATTTTTTTCAGATTTTCTATAGATATTGTGAAAATATTGTTATCGTGAATTCTTTCGGCCACGTTAATCGTGGAGTGAAAATCTGATGTTGTGACAGCCCTACTTTGAAGGTTCCACGCAAAGCTGCATTTTATTGACTTTATTTTTAGCATGTACAAATGTAAATATTAATTCTAGAGCTTTTGTTGTGTATTATTTATATAACATACCCATGAATTATCAAGAACTAATGTTTTAATGGTGGTTCGCTCGCTGTAAGTGTTTAAAAATCTGAGCTGTTACTGCAGAAATTGCAGCAAAGAAAGAACAACAGAATGAGTGTGGAATTATTGGACGGGTGACCAGCAAAAGCCAAAATTTTAGATGCATTTTAATGTTCTGATGTGCAGCATTTCCTAAAATCTTCTGGCTTGATCGACCCCCACTCCCACATCTCTCTCTTTCTCTCTCTCTCTCTCCTCCAGGAGCTGCAGTGGTGGGANAAAAAAAAAAAAAAGAGTAATTTTTCTCCTCATTAACTTCCTGATTGGTTTCGGACTCTGATTTTTGCTCGTCTGCAGTTTGTCACCAATTCCAAACTGGCAGCCCAATCGTTAATACTAATGTTTGTGTAGCTAAGTGCAGCCAGCTCTTTTTTTCCCCCCGCGGTCTACTTGTACAGCAATAACAGCACGTGGGTGGGGGAGAAAGGCGAAGGGGCAGCTGTTGTGAATTAGCCAGTTTGCTGTTAATTCTCTGCCTGTTCATCAGCGAGAAATCTATGATGTAATTAAAGGCCGAATGCGACTGCAGGTGTTATTTTCAAGTGGGGATGTTAAATCACGACACATCCGACTGTCCTCTGCTTTCCTGTTGAATACAGATTGTCAGGACGCTGAAACAGCAGAGAGAACCATGGCCTCTATTAAACGCTGCCCACCTGTTAAAGATATGAGATATGACATATGAGCAATTCCTGCTGTCAGTAAACTGTACATGTGCATACAAAGAATTAAAGGACAATGCTGTTATTTTACAGCCCACATATACGTTATGTTACTGACAACCACTTCCGAAAACTTACTACTGGAGCGGTAAATACTCGGATGGTTTTCTAATCATCCAGGCTACCATAAGTTTCAGTTCATTTCTGTATGCTATTAAAATCAACTTGTAGAGACTTGAAATGTGCTCGAGGTAAGTAAAGGATCTGATTTGAGCTGGGTTCAAAATTTTTGACCCATGAAGACCTTAAGCGTGTGCAGCAACGATCACTGATGTTCTTAGACAAAGTAGAGGAGTGTCGCATTTTATAAAATGCAAGTCAGAATGGCAAGGAAAGTCCGATCTGTGTGTTTAGCTGATGTCACACTGGCCAATATCTGATACATCGGTTTTATTTCGACATGACTACATGTGGGCTGAAAAACTAATCTCAGAATATCCAATTTCATGTGATTTTTTTTTATTGTTCTGAATGTATATCCAGTATGTGCCATGTGAGCAAAAAAAGTCGGAACTGGCTTACTTGTACCTGCCAATGTAAATGCAGCAAAATGTCTTCAGCAACACTATGAACTGTCAATAAAACTTCTTCAAATCGGACTGACAGTCACAACAGTGAGACAACAGCACTTTTGGTAAAAAAAAATAACAAAAAAAAAAAAAAAAAANAAAAAAAAAAAAAAAAACTTTTGGGCAAAAACAAGCCAGACAAGCTACATCAGTATGGAGTCATCGAGCTGCTTGCACACATCTTACTAACTTTCTGTTGCAACTAATCTCTTTTAAAATATATGCTAGAGTTCAAAAGTTACAGCTACACCTACAGCTTTTCATGTGTTAGATGGAAATTGATACTCTTATTGACCAAGGTGGCATTCAATTAATTTAAATATGTAACCAAGACATTAATAATGTTGAAAATGGCTAATACTGCTGAAAATGATTGATTTATAAGGAATTATTCACATAAATCTACAAAGCCCCATTTTTAAGCAGCCATTACTCGAGTCCCAATGATAATCTCTTTTAGCTCTTTCTTAATTAATCTTCTTTAAATGCTAAATACCGTTGTCCAATTAAGCAGGACTTGGGTTGCAAGTTACTGCCATTCCTACAGTTCAATTCTAGGTTAAAAATGGCCAAATCAAGGTGCTGAATGTTATTCCATGCATCTGACTGCCAACAAACTGAAGATTTCACACAAAGATGTCCACCACAGAAAAAAGGAGAGAAAACTACAAACTGGATCTAACCAGGCCAAGAAAAGAAGTGGAAGACCACAATTGCTCAAGAAGAAAAATACATCAGAGTCTATGGTTTGAGAAACAGACACCTTTAGAGGTTCTTAGTTTGCTGCTTCCTTAATTAGTACATGCTAAATACCAGTGTCATCTGCAACAGTGAAAAGACAATTCCAGGATCCTAGCCAAGGATAACAAATTAAAAGAAAAAGGTTAAAAAAAAAAAGAAAATTGGCAAAAGAACACAGACAGTGGATTGTGGATGATGTTTCTTTTTATTAATCAGTTTCAGATATGGCTTTTTTTTTTTTTTTTTNTTTTTTTTTTTTTTTTAATTTTAAAGTCTGAAACTTGACATTTCCAGGTGATTCCAAAATTTTAAACGGTACTATAAATCTGTAAGTCATCAAATGTAATATTGTTTATTTTGAATATGATATTTAGTTTGTATATTCTAAATATGAGACCCTGAAATTGTTTCTGATATGCTACAGATGTGAGTATTACAAACTTCCAAACTTCAATCAATACATCTCTTTGTGAACTCGACGCCACGCAATGAGAACATCTTTTCACTCACATATTACTATGTTAAACAAGTTTATCTACGTAGAAAAATAACAATACAGTCTTCACCTGCTGAGGATGTTAAAGCTGAACTTATTCTCATGAATGAACTTTTGCCCTTTTCCCTGTCACTCAGCACTCTATATAAGATTTCCAAACTATTAAACAGTCTTTGTGTGGAATAACAAAAGGAAGCTTTTTTAACCTCCCCCTTGTCCCGTTAAGGGAGGGAGGGAAGGAGGGAGGGAATGAAGGCACAATCATTTCTGCTGCTGCCAAAGAGACAAACAAAAGCCCAGATGTGAGAGGAGACGGTAATTCAGTCTGATCCAGCAGGGATAAGCTCTCTGTGGGTTTATACTCTACACTCACACACCGTACACAAGGGTCATGAGGGTAGATAACATTTGAGAAACACACACACACACACACACGATTCTGTATATAAGTGAAGCGATACCTCATTTTGAAGATCTCTATGCACAAATAACAATATCTAGGTATGACTGTAAATGCAAAAAGTTAAAGCATACGAATTTAGTAACATGAGTATTTAATATAAAACATTACAGGATCTCATTACTACAATCTTTAATTTAAAAAATATATTAGTCATTGTTATCTGTCAAGTTCAACAACAGGCACACATTCTTAAATTTGGTTATTAAATGTTAGAGTCAAAAAGTGCCAATTTTCAATTTTAATTTACAGTAAAACCTAGGCAATTTCATGAATATATATTTTATAACAAAAACTTATGTTAATAATACAAACTGAATTGTTCATTTAAATGTTATACAGCTAGCTGTAATTATAATTTAAATATAATTTTCAACAATGTGTTCTGCACAATTTGGACAAAAAAAACAAAACAAAACAAAAAAAAAACGTGCTCAATGTGTCAGTGCTGTCGAGGACTAGAATGCTTAGCGGAAGCTGTTATCAGGGCAAGCAAAAAATTCAACCTTAAGAATGAAGAGTTGCCTGTCAAAAGGCAAGGTCGGACTGAGATGAAATAGCCTCCGTTAAAATGATACGAGCAGTATCTAAAAAAAAAATACCACAAAAACCTGTGGCCAGTTGTGGCCCTGCAGTTTCAGAAGGTCCCATATGTGTCCAGGACTGACTGGGGACGTCCTGTGTGGAGATGGACACTCCCCTTGCTGAAAACGATACGGGTGTCAGGCCTCTCATCAGGCCAGAATCAGGAATTAATGGCCCAGAAAAGTCAGTCAAAGAGCAGACAGGCAGAGATACCGAGCGCTGAACAATGGAGCCTCACACCTCAGACCTTCACTCCCGTTGTTTCAATTCATTCAGCACGTTAACGTGCACGTTGGACCTCTGATTGAGGCAGTAATGTAAACACATAATTACATTGAAACCAGCATAAACGGACATAATCTTACTCTGAGTAACAGACTTTTATGTGATTGTGAATCGATTTATTTGAACATGTAAAGCACATTGTAAAGCCACGTTTCCTCACCTGGCAGACTCTCCCTCATGTTCTCATTATAGGAAAGCGTCATATGTAATCAATGAACGGATGAATCCTATTAATTCCGTCTATGTGTATGCCTTACTCACATTTTTGCCTTAAATGCAGTACAGACAAAAAAATCGGGCTGTTGACTGTTCATTTCTGACCATTTAGGACAATTCTTCAAATGTCAAGCTTCTGCGATGTCACTCATCATATTGGTATCATATCTGATACCAGTATAAAATCCAGAAGTGAACCAAATATGTGCAAGCATCAATAATAAATGCATTAATCCATTTTTTGTACTGACTCTTCTCCTGATTGTTTCCAACACGTTTTGGCTAACATATGTGCTTCAACTGAACCGAGACGTAAGATTTGTGTCACACCTGAGTGAAGGATAATCCAAAGTGGGAGTTAGTAGCTTTGTTACTTAACAAATTAATTATCAGTTTCAACACCTACTCCAGATAAAACTTGTGGAGTACTGCTACCAGGAAGAGAAAAGCCAAACTTGCTTACGCTATAATTAACGGACCAAATGGCTTCCAAAAGTTTTCCTGTTATTTTGCCAAATCCCCTAATCTTTCAAAATCAAATATTCAGGCGATACATCAACCTTAAAAATCAACGTTTTGCCTCCAAACACATACGTCCCAATGTCGAAGGTATGGTCGTTTTTAATTTCTCGGTAAAAGCCGTCTTCTCCTGGGACTATATTCCTAGGTGGAGTCATACATTGTCTTCTGTGTTAAATAAAGTTACTTCAACAAAACACTTTGTAGACATATTGTTCACTGTGATGGATTACATATCTCCAGCATGTTTCAACTCTAACGTTGATTTTGGAATAAACTGAAACCAAGGCAGGCTGCTCCAGAACTGTGTTTTGGGAAATGGTTGTCAGTAATGTAACATGTGTGTGAATTGTATACATTGGGCTCAAACATGCAAAATCTCTGGAATTGTCCGTTAAAGTAATAATGTGAGCAAGACGTATAAATGGAATTAATAGGATTTCGCGGTCCATTGCATACACGACACGTTGCGTAATCGGAGTATGGGGAGATTCTGCCAGATGAAGAAATGCATGTGGAGGTGGTGTACTTCTCAATAAACTGATTTATAGTCGCATAATCTCGGTTTGTTACTTTTAGTAAGCTTACTCAGATTTACGCTGATTTCAATTAAATTAAGATGTTTACATGACATTTTTAAAAACTGATCTATTTCCTAAGTCCGAATATAATCTAAGCTTTACGTGCGTGTAAATGTATTGTTCTGACAGTAAATCTGGGAGTGATGCCTAAACTGCTTCTAATTTCAAGCCAGGCCAAACATCTCAAGCAACAGACTAAATAAAGAGTCAATTAACAGTTTCTGCAACATCATAAATCACTATCATCCATTTTATCACGCGCGCAGTAAAAAGCATCTACATTTTTTTTCCATTCTTGTCTCCCAAAACAGAGAGCAGCGGTGACAGTCGTTCAAAGAGATTCAGTCTTTTACAGCGTTTACTGAGGGTCAGAAAACACTTAAATACCCATTATCGGTTTGCTGTGAGCAGGAGGGAGTGCAGGGCCAATGCAAGGCTGACAGAAGGCATCAGTGCCGAGGTCAAAGGGTAATTAAGCAGAGACGATCCTTTGCCCCTGCATTGTTAACCAATCTGTCCCCAGTGAAAATGACTGTAGGAGAGGCGTGACATGGCCCTCATCCCTATATGCTAAATCTCCATTTCAGCTACTGTGCCCCATCAACTCATAAAATGGCCTGTCAGTCCACCGCTGGGCTTTGACATGATCTGTTGAAAAGTTATGGATATACCATAATGAGCTGGGGTGGCCAATCAATATTTGCAGGACTTTTCTATCATTACATTTTAAAAGAAGAGATTCATTGTGAGTCGACAGGGCAAGAAAAATGCCAAAGCAAAGGACACAGGAAGAGTGAAATATATTACTGGGGAAAGGCGGATGGAGGCCTCTCGCGGTGCTAAAACTGCCAAATGTGTTTATCCAAGTCGTTCAACTGTTTCGCAGAGCTGCCAGGGGAGCGCCATTTGTCAATCCAGTCCAGGCTCATCTCCAGACAACGCAAGAAAAGACTGCAAGAGCACGATTAGGCAGGAAGACGCCGCAATCAACTTTATAACATTTATATAGTCAGTAAAACATTTCCACATCAAAGCATGTAAAAAAAAAACAGGTTTTATGTATGTGTATGCACTTTATGAATGAATGAAAAACTATTTTATCCAAAGATTACCTTTACTTTAGTTACAGTAAATTATGCAGTATCCACTAATTCAACATATATTTTGTTGAAATGTTTTCAAATGTTATATTCAGTTTAGTCTGATTATTAGTTTGGGCAGGCAAACTTCTAGATCAAAGCAAAAGCAATACAACCCCTCTAATTACAGATCCAATAAGGTTAAAGGGCCATACCAGTCGTTTTGCATATTTGAGTCATATATATGCAATTCACATACATGTTACGTTACTGTAAACCATTTTCCAAAACATGCTACTGGAGAGGTAACTATTAGAATTTTTTTTCTACTTCCAGACTGCCATTGGTTTCAGTTCATTCCAGTGCGCTATTAAAATCAACTTATAGAGACTTGAAACATGATTGAGATACGTGATCCATCACAGCAAACACTAGGTCAAAGTTTTTGTCAAAGTAAGTTTATTTTACATCTAACATGGATCTGCATGGACGACAATGCGCATCTCCACCAGGGAAAATAGAACATGGAGCTGCACACGAGAAGTAACTTTGACAAAAAATTTAACAGACATCATTTAATAGACTTGTGTGGAATGAATCAAAACCAATGGCAGTCTGGATAGTAGGAAAAACAATTCCAATATTTACCACTCCAATAATATGCTTTGAGAAATGGTTGTCAGTAACGTAATGTGTATATATTTATTGGGCTCAAACATCAAAAACTACTGGTATGTTTCACTCGTGGTGATCTTTGACAGGCAATGAGGGGAGGTGGTGGGCCTCAAGTGCACCCACCCAGATACACGCATGATACACACACACACACATTAGCATTTAAAAAAAAAAAAACAAACAAACATAAACTTAAATTTATATAATTAATCATAGTGTATATATAATTAAATTATATATACAGACAAGACAAAGGAAAGAAACAAGAGAGAAAAAATACTGGTATGGTCCTTTAAGACAGTGTTTTGATCTTTTCATTTCTTTTCTAATCAAGTTACTGAAAGCCTGACAGCATGAGAATGTGTGTGTGTGTGTGTGTGTGTGTGTGACAGAGAAATAGAGAGTGCAGGGTAGAGGATATAAACTGCACAGCCCTGGCCATTTAATGTCTCCACAGCCCCAGGCTTGTGTTAATGGTGTTGTACAACACATTACAGCGGTGCTTGTGCCCCGAGCAGACAATTACGCTGGTATTTAGCCCATCCACAGCCCACAGGCTATGAGGGCACTTAGCACAGGGGCAGAGTGAGGAAGACAGGCAACACAGGACTTCTCCCTCTGTATCATAAGCCCGCAGAGACACTCAATCAGCTGCAGATTAAATGAGGCCCTCTGGGGCTTGGTCAGCCCCACCAGCCACTTTCTCTGCTGCGGGCTCTTACTTACAGTTTGCATTCAGTGATTAACATAGCCAACATGCATTTGTTTTCTGAAAAACTGCAAGACAAAAAAGGGATTTTTTTCGGTCTTATTTTTCAAATGGAGAAAGAATACTGAAACATCTTCTTACATTAAAAATGCACAACCAGCAGTAATCGGTATCAATTAAAACATATTAAAGAAGGGTGTTCATAAAACGCGGAAGAAGCACTGTATCTTGCTTTTGTAAAATCAATATAGCAATATATTCTCTTTCCTTCCTTTGCTAGTTTCATGATACAGAAATCAAACCTTAAGTCTGCAGGTGCAATCGCTGCATGTCAACATGGACATGCACACATACAGAGGGGTCCAAAAGTCTGAGACCACTGTGAAAATGCTTCTATTTTACGTTCTGTTTGAATTTAATACAAGATTTTTCATTACAAATGATAATATAATCTTAACAATTTGAGTGAAAAGTTGAATCTTTGAAAAATGAACATGAATATCAGAATATCTTAGAATTTGGTATGAATGTCAGAATATGTTAGAATTTGGTATGAATGTCAGAATATCTTAGTATTTAGTACTCCTCCCTTCTGCTTTAATGACAGCATCACTCCAGCAGCATGGACTCCACACGTCTGTAAAAACCTGATCAGCCAAGTTATCCAGCATGATGTGACAATGTTCCAAAGAGCTTCTTATGATGTCAGACTTTCTGATTATTTCCACATTTACATGGAAAACATCACGGATTTTACATGTGGCCTCAGACTTTTGGACCCCAATGTATGTGCGGAGCTACTGTGTTGTAAAAAGTCTGTGAAGTTCTTTTGGTTCTGTAGTCTGACATTACACGATCACACCAGTGATGGGGCATTTTTCAGCCTACTAAGTATCCACATACATGTTACATTACTGAGAACCATTTCCCAAAATATACAACTTTAGCGGTAAATATCAAAATACTTTTTCCTGCCTTCCAGACTGCCATTGGTTCAGTTCATTCCAACATGCTATTAAAATCAACTTGTAAAGACCTGAAACATGTTTGAGATATGTAATCCACCACAATGGAAGAAGACATGGAAGACAATGTATTACTCCGCCAGGAAATATAGTCCCAAGAAAATGATGGCTTTTACTGAGAAATTAAAATGACTGACCCTTCTACAATCGTGCATAAGTGTTAGAAAGCAAAACATTGAATTTTAAGGTTTGTGTATAACCTCAACAATTGATTTTGAAAGATTAGGGGATTTGAAAAAATAATAGCAACACTAAAATCTGGTTTTATGTTTTAGAAATTGGTTGTCAGTAACGCAACCTGTAGGCGGGCTGTATATATTGGGCTTAAACATGCACGATCGCCAGTATGGTCCTTTAAAATCTAAACCAAGAGTCTTCTTTCAGTCTAGTCTTTGCTGTTCTCAGCAGTGAAAATGCAGCAAACACACTCTGAGCTGTGTGTACTTAACGTGGCACGGAGCAGGAAAATGATCTCTGGCTGCTACATGATATGAAACAACATTTCCCTTTCAGAGCTCAGCTTACCAGTTTGTTTTGGGTTCAATAAATCTAAAAGAGTGAGAAGACGTTTCTGACAACTCCGGCATTAGCGTGACGACGGGTGTGTGCAGATACATGTAGTGTATGTGTCAAAGGCTTCTTCCAGCATCTGTGTGTGTGTGTGTGTGTGTGTGTGTGTGTGTGTGTGTGTGTGTGTGTGTGTGTGAAAAAGTGCGTGGGTGTGTGAGCAAGTGCAAGTTTGAAGTAATTTGATCTGAAAGCAGGTAAAGCCCACTTTACACACGAAACAAAGAAACTTATTGACGGCAATCTCTCTCTCGTTTTTTTTTATCAGAGGAGGCGGAGAACCTGAGACGGCAGAGTTTATACGCAGTAACTCACTTTGGTGTACAGTACTGAAGCGAGGAAAATCAATAGAATATCATCTAGAAAGATAGTAATGGATTTCTAACTTAATGGGCTCACACAGGTCTATCGATTAGCAGGCAATACCTCAACAATCTGATTTGCATTTAAATTGCTGTACACTCTGTGCTGACACCAATATAACAAAACAGACAAACGTATAGCCAGTGCAGCGACGCTCGATTTTTGGGGTCTGACTTGAGTATAAATCTTCTTTTTGCCGAAAGTGAGAGGAATGTGAAAGGAAAGCTTGCTGCGGTGGCAGTTGACTTGTAAACTTTGAACACTTTCGAAATCTGACAAAGTCTAGGCAAGGGTAAAAAAAAAAAAAGTGAAAAACAAAAACATAAACATTGACAAATGCCGTCTGAAGCTGTCTCCTCAAAGACTGAAACAGCCATAACTCTTTTTGGGCAGCTCATCTGAGTGTCCCCAGTTAGATCCTAGTAAGAAAGCAGGGTGAGTGGTTGCAGAGAAACTGTGTGCATCTGTGTGTGTGTGTGTGTGTGTGTGTGTGTGTGAGAGAGAGAGAAATCTGACGGGTGCTGTTTGGCAGCCAGGTAGAAGGGGAGGGCAGGTAAGGCTCAGCTATTTGCTTCTCCCGGACCAATCCACCATGTTCAGTGCTCATGGAAACACTTCCAGGAAGACACACATGGAGCGCAGCTACATCTTGTTTTCCTAAAAATCGATACAGCAATATATTCTCTTTCCTTTCTCTGCAAATTTCATGATACAGAAATCAAAACATTAAAGGACCATACCATCCATTTTGCATGTTTGAGCCTAATATATTCAATTTTCATACACATAACGTTACTGACAATCATTGGTCCTTTAAGTCTTTGTTGTTTAAGTCCACAGGTGCAATCGCTGCATGTCAACACAAACACGCACACACATTAACGGATGTATCTGTAAATAATGCAGTTTGTCATTGTGCACCTTGTGTAATGCTACATTCACTGTACGCTAACATGTATAAATGACCTGATCCGGATCTTCAAATGTGGACATATTGGATATGTGTTGTGAAGATGTAAATGGTCAAAAAAAAAAAAAAAAANAAAAAAAAAAAAAAAAAGCACATGGAATCACATATTTACAGATCCGTTTTGGATCTGTAAATATTTGGATCCTAATGCATAAGTGGGAATAAATCAGATACGTGCTAGATATCTGCCAATGCAACTTCGATCTAAATATACACATCGGAATTTCCTTGCTGTTCCGACTCATCAGGAATAAAATGTGATACTCGGCTGCTTTATCCGTACATGAACAGTGTGTGATAACTTCCATTGCCAGCCACCACAGTCTCATTCCCACCTGCTTCTACAATGCGATCGCCCACCAAAAAGCATATATACCGATGGGAGAGTCATGGAGATAAACGCTTTCACAACATATCGAATGATTTTCTCCGCATTCAAAAGTTGCTAACCCACTGTGGAAGAAAGTTTGATGTCTTTTGTTGCTCCTACATGCAGTTGTTTATTCTCCAAGTGATGCTGTGACCTTCCTGTTGTCTTCATCTTGGTCTTCACCCCCTATTGTCTTCCTGTTGTCTTTACTCTTGGTTTTTGAATGTTGTTTTATTTTGTTCTTAATGTACAATATTTTAAATGTTGCTTTATTTTGTTTGTGTTATCGTTTAAATGCTATTTTAATGTATTTTGTTTATGTAAAGCACTTTGAATTGCCTCTGCGTTTGAATTGTGCTATATAAATAAATTTGCCTTGCCTTGTCTTGTATTCACCGTGTAACTAAACATTTTGCCTGGACTTGGCAGAGATGGCTGAGACGCAGACTCTCTTGCTCTTTCTCCAGGCCTGAACTAATCCTATACTAATAAATCACCTACTCTGATGAATGAACAGAGATATCTCTTCTGTACATTTAGATATTTGACATTATATTTTCTTCAACACCCACTGATCGTATTTATAAGCATTTCTCTCATTCTCGTCCATTGCAGCATTTTGTTCTCATCCAGTTCGGAAACGTGAGCAGGTACAAACCCGTGTTTCTGCATCTGGGATGTTTCAGATCAAAGCCTTTTAAACACGGTCATCGGATATTGGCCACTTAAAAACAGAAAATGTAAATAAGCTATCCAAAATTATCGGATATAGGCAAAAGATCGGAACCTGTAGACCTGTAATGTATAAATGTAACCTAGCTGTCAAGAAAACTACATGGAGGCCCTACAAAATTTTGGAAAAACAGAAGAAAACTGTTTAAAAAAAATACAGATTTTCACACAAAAAGAAATGTTCTATATTCTGTGCTCACAAACAACCAACATGCACATGCTACTTTCTCCTGGGCTGATAAGGAGGATCGGGGCAATAATTACCCAAAAGTAGGAAAAAGCCTTCCCCACAACAAACCTTCTCTTTTGGCTCAGTAATAAAAGTAATGTTGATGTAAGTTACTATTTTATAGCTGGGGCTCCTGACCTTCCTGTCACATTAGTATCAGAAGCAGCACAGGAAGAAGAGCTAATACACTGCTGGGTTCCTGGGTTAGTGGATTTTTTTCTCTTGTGCTGGAGCTGAAGTCGGGACCACCCGCTGAGAGAGTTATCGTCTTGTAATGGAGCGTTACGAATCATAGCAGCAGGCTGACATGGGACCCTCACAGGAAATGGACAGGTGAAAGTCATAAACAAAATAAAGGTAAAAGGGGAGATGGGAGGATCTTTGGGTTTCTGATGCTGGTGGTGTTTAAGGTCTAATTCGGTGAAAGAAGGATGTTGATGCTGTGCAAATGACACTCTTCCCCTATGTCTTCTGTCAATAAATAATAAAACACAATGCGCCATTGTGTTTTTGGCAAATCAGCCACTTCATCTTATATTCCTGAAAAGAAAGTGGCGGCTTTGTTCTGGCAGCAGGAGAGATTAGGGTTGGGTGGTGGGAATGTTGATCAAAGACAAAAGGTTTGGAGTTTGTCAGGCTAATGAGAGAGCCTGGAGGAAGTTTACTCGGCGTGCACACTTGTGAGCTTGAAATAATCATATGTGAGAAGTGAGACAGATGTAGTTTGGATTTAGAGATATGTAGGCAAAAATATGAGTGTTTGGAACATTTAAAATGTATGGCTGGAAGGCAGAGAAGTGGGTTATGCTGCAGAGGTTAAGATTTGTGTTTTGAGACCTTTTTTAACATCTTGTATCTGTTGTATTATAATGGACAGGAATCCTGCGTTAGAAAACCACAAACTGCAGTTTGTGCTTGATAATCGGAGGATCTTGTGTGGAGTATTGCTTTAAATGTTGTTTGGACTGTTTTTTGTTTTTTTGCAGGCACCACAGTTACAGATACTTCTTAATATACATTTGAAAGACAGACTTGTAATAACTTAAAGGACCATACCAACCATTTTGCATATTTGAGTCTAATATATTCAATTTTCATAGACGTAACGTTACTGACAATCATTTCCATCATTTCCCAAAGGATAAAACTGGAAAGGTGAGTTTAAAAAAACTTTCCTACCTTCCAGACCACAGACCGTGACCGATACCTGAAACGTTCTTGGGATAGGTAATCCATCATCGTGAACAACATGTATATTCAGGCTTTTTTCAAACTTGTGTTATTTTAGTGTTTAAGTGCAATAAAAAGCATAGAGTCAATGTATGTCTCCACCGCGGAATATAGTCCTGCATTTATCAAAAAATTTAAATGACTGTGACTTCATAAGGCTGTGTAACTATTAGCAGGCAAAACATGGATTTTTAAGGTGGGTGTATCACTTGAATATTTGATTTTGAAAGATTAAAAGATTTTGCAAAATATCAGGAAAGCTGAAATACGGTTTTATCCTTTGGGAAATGACTGTCAGTAACGTAACATGTATGTAAATTGAATATATTAGATTCAAACATGCAAAATGGCCAGTATGGTCCTTTTCATCTACAAATAATACTTCTGTCTTGACAAACCCTTACACTTGGTAAAGCTTGATTTTATACAATTATGGATTAAAACTGGTACCTTTAGAACTGGAGAGAAAGTATAAGCAGTGATAGCCACCGAGGCTGATCGGATAAAGAAAAGAACACCACCTACAGACAAGCTTTATGGAAAAAAGAAATCACGTTCCCACCCACTGTTTGACTCCTCCCTGGAAAGGGGCAGGGGAGATATGGGGGTGGGGGGGAGTCTTGCACAGATTACAACTTTAAAAAGAGCACATTATAACATCTCAGACAGAAAATAAAAACTGAAAATCAAAGTTTTTAATTCCCAGTAAGGCTCAGTTTGCTCGAGCATGTGAACAGCCAAACACCGTGAGCGCTCTCTCTCTCTCTCTCTCTCTCTCTCTCTCTCTCTCTCTCCCTCCCAGTTTGTCCTGAAATACCACCTTATCTCACTGTCAGCATATGTTCTTTGCAAAACACCAAGCATACACAAATGAACATGGATGCGAGTGTTACGCAATCTGATTTACCCACATTAACGACTACGAAGCAGCCACGCTTTGGTGAGTCACATCTGAGAACCCCTTTTCTCAGGATGTGTGTCAGACTGTGAATACTAACTAAGACTGACTCAACTTCATCTTTAAACAGGATAACGGCCCTGATCCTTTCATTTGTTAACTCTTTATAATTTTGTATTTGTTCTAAAATTAATTACTTTTTGTTTCTTGTTTTTTTTATATTTTATGGTGACTGAGAACTCAAGTGTATGACTGTGTGTGTGTGTGTGTGTGTGTGTGTGTGTGTGTGTGTGTAAAACTCACAAGCTGCCTTGTTCTCCTCCAGGGTGAAGATGGAGGGAGCACAGGTGGTGGAGCTCAGGCCCTGAGTCGTCAGGTAGGGGGCTGCAGAGTAGTAGGAGTGCATGGGAGACATGCAGCCGTCANGCCCTGAGTCGTCAGGTAGGGGGCTGCAGAGTAGTAGGAGTGCATGGGAGACATGCAGCCGTCACTGTGGGGCATCTGCTTTGGATGGACAAACAAACAAACAAACAGGAACTCATGAGCAAATTGTAATCGTCAGTCCAAACGGTGGTTCTTGACTGCAAGATGAGACACTTCCAACGACCAACAAGTTAAAGAGCATACTGATGATTTTGCACGTTTGAGCCCAGTATACATACAACCCGCAAACACATTACGTTGCTGACAACCATTTTTCAAAATATACTGCATTAGCAGTAAAATTTAGAATTTGTTTTCTCTGCCTTCCAGACTGCCACTGGTTTCAGTTCATTCCAGTATGCTATAAAAATCGACTTGTAGAGACTTGAAACGTTGACATAAATGATCCATCACAGCGAACATTTTGTCTATTAAGTAAGTTAAGAATTAACTTACTTAATAGACAAAATAATTAACTAATTAATTTAGTTAAGGAATTAATTCTTAACTAATTAAATTAATTAGTTAAGAATTAATTAATTCTTAATTAATTAAAAATTAAGATTTTTTTTTAGGTAACTTTATTTAACTCGTTCAACGTGGAGCTGCACGGAAGAAAATGTATGTCTCCGTCTGTGAATATATTCCCAGGAGAAGACAGCTTTAAAGCTTGGTTTATACTCGCTGTTGTTGCAAGTGCACAAGGGGCCGCGTCCATATATGACATAATCACTCCGTCTGTGCCATGGCACGAGAGGCTGTGCACAATGTCACGGCACTTTGTCGCACAACTCCTAGATTTTGTAACTCCATGCGTAGGGCACGCGCGACGCAAGAGGTGGATCTACAAAACAGAGTAGACGTGCCAAGCTGGTGCGTCCACATAAACATCTTTATGACTCGCTTGTGAGACTTTATAAGGACCAACATGTGGCTCCAAACTCCTGGAATGAAATAGCAACTGCACACTGGNTGAGACTTTATAAGGACCAACATGTGGCTCCAAACTCCTGGAATGAAATAGCAACTGCACACTGGGCAAAAATCCATGTTTTTGCCGTGTTGTTTGGAAAAATATGTGGAGTTGTTGTGTGACTACTTCGCTGACTTCCTGCTTTACGCAGTTTTCTGTAAACTGCCCCCTGCTGTTTCAGAGAATATTGCAATGGACAATGCGCCAAGTATAAATGCCTTAGCGTTCTGTGGAAGTGTGCGTGTATGGCCGGCAACAGCACCCTCGCAGCAGTACAACCAAGCCTTTACCGAGAAATCAAAAAACGACTGTCCCTTCTACATTCAGACATACATGTTAGAAGGAACACTTTGAATTTTAAGGACTGCCTGAACATTTGATTTAGAAAGGTTAAGGAATCTGGGAAAAAATAACAGGAAAACTAAAATACAGTTTTATGTTTTAGAAACACGTCAGTAACGAAACATGTTTGCAGGTCGTATTTATTGGGCTTAAACATGCAAAAATCACCAGCATTGTCCTTTAAGACTACAATTACACTACAGATCTTGATGCTCAATTCTGATCTTTTGCCTTTGTCTGATTTTTTTGGACAGCATATTTACATTTTCATTTTTTAAGTGGATCATATCTGATACCTTGAACTTATATGGCTTTGACCTGAAACACCTTGAATGTAGAAACAAGGCTTTGCACACATTTCTGAGACAGATACAGAGAAAATGCTGCAACAGCCAAAATGAGAGAAATATTTATTTTACGCTTTGGAAATTGTCTGTCAGTAACATAACATGTATGGGGGTGGTATTTATTGGGCTTAAACATGCAAAATCACCGGTGCACTTTTGTAGCAAAACGTAGCCTGCAGAATTCCGACAATGTCAGAAATTTAGGACCCAAGTCTCACAATTTGACTGCTGCTGCCCCATATCTCTAAATTACGCAGATGGATGCACCGTTTATGATGCGTTTCTGCCTGCATAGTTTTTTTTTTTTTTTTAAGNATTTTTTTTTTTTTTTTTAAGGTTAGTGCTGATTCACCAAACATTCATCACACAATCTAACACGCATCAACTTGTCACACAGATACAGATCTCACAGTCTGACATGCTATAAACTTATCAGACAAGCTGCAGAAGGCATTAAAGATTCTGGTCCAAAAACCTACAAAGACTCCATTTCTTTTCAGGTTTTGTCATAGAATTGTTTGGTTATTCTGAAGTTGCAAAAGGGAACTTTTTGGCATTAAATTAGATATAAATAGCAGGTTTTATAAATTAGAATTCTGTGCCCTGTCACCATCTGTTCATACCAAACAATTTCATCCATACACACAGCTTACTCAGCATTTTTGTCTTACTCACAGTAAAAAGTGAAAATGGACTCACACCTCACTCCTGTGTCAAAGAAAACATTGGTCCTCTGAACTTCCCATTAAATCTCTTTTTTTCCTTCCATCTATTTTCTCCAGAAAGGCCACATTTTCTCCACAGAAACTAAACTGAAGGTAAAATGACCAACAAAACATTACAAATGATCGCTCCTGCAATGAATCTCGGGATTTGAAAGACAAAGTGTTCCTTCGTCCTTGAAACTACAAGTACACGTTGATCTGCTAAATGCTTTCTTTAGCCACATTTGAAAGTTTCAAATACATCACAAATGTGACCGTATAACCCCATTTCACTGTTGTTTTCAAGACTATTTCCAGAATGGTGTGTTGTCAAAACCTCAGAATCAAACACCTACTCTTTACAGACCCAGTGTTTCCCATACACAGGCTTTACTTGGGCGGCCTGCCAAGGTAGATCGTAAGATAAAATCTGAATCATGGGACGGAAAGTAGACTCAGCCTTAAAAATAACTAGTGCAGTGCCCATTCAAAACGTGCTGTTCGGAACTGGCCAGACTTTATAATGTGCGCCGCCGCCTGCCATAAGTGCCTGTGAAGCGGACCACATCTTTAAAGGAACATACTAGCGATCATGCATGTTTGAGCCCAATATATACAATCCATATACACATTACATTACTGACAATCAGTTTCAGAATTGTTTTTCCGTATACCTTCCTTGTTTCAGTTCATTCCAATTAGCTATAAAAATCAACTTGGAGAGACTTGAAACACACTTATGATACATAATTCATCACAGAGAAAAACACATCTATTAGGGTTTTTTTGTCGAAGTAACTTTATTCAACCAATCTAACACGGAGCTGCACAGAAGACAATGTATGCCTCCGCCAGAAAAGGTAGTCCAGAAGAAAATAGCTTTTATAGACCAATTAAAATGACCGTGCCTTCTAATCATGCATAAGTGCCTTCTAATCATGCATAAGTGTTATAAGGCAAAATGCTGAATTTTACGATGAGTGCATCACTTCAACATTTGCTTTTGAAAGATTAGGGAATCTGAATAAACAGGAAAACTAAAATACGGTTTTATGTTTTGTAAATTGGTTGTCAGTAATATAACATACGTATATATGCATGTTGTATATACTGGGCTCAAACATGCATGATCACTAGTATGGTCCTTTAACAGCCTAATAATCTGTTAGAAAATAAGTAAGAATGAAAAGTGACAGAAAATTCTGTGGCCTGTTCTAAAACTGGACTGCAACATGCAGCGCCGGCTTTCTCTGCTCCTCTGAAAACTTTAGAACGAGCTGTCGGCTCACCAGCGAGGCCGCCTCACAGAAGGTTTTCAATTTCGCTTTTATGGAATTTGATTTCTGTCAGCCTGTAATATGTCACCCCATATTGTCCACACCATCAATTCTCCGACAGCTTTATAAACTGTTATTTAAGCTACACTCAGCTCTTGTACTAGGCCTTGAAAAATACAATAGAGATTGGACTGGAGTCTGAAAGTGCACGACACACCAAACAAACCTGCCCGGGTGGGATTTGCTCGTGAATGGCAAGTTTTGTCACATTTACAGGCAAAGCGTGTAAAACCTTTTCAAAACACACAATCTGCTAAATCAGGGATACAAAAATGTATGTGGAATAAAGCTTTACAAACTCTGTCGTATTACAAACTACAGTATACTCATGTATAAGCTGACCCCAATTTTTACCTACTTATTTAGATTTTTAAAGAAACCTGTATATAAGCCGACCCCCTGATGTTGTTCCATCAATTTATTTGTTTAGCAAATTACCTGTTTTTCTGGGTATTGTCATAGTATTCCTGTGATTTTCTGAAAAAAATCCACGTACCGGTAAACATGATATTTATTTCAGCAGCTGATTACCATAATGACCAATCATGACAGAGCTTACTGGCTGCTGCAAAATGTGCTGATAAGATGTTTAGTCAGGAAATATCTCATTCTAAGGTATGATTTAAACTATTTTCCATGGGTAGTGGTAATGGGTAGTATTTCCACCCCTGGAAATTTCCTTCTCTGGGATCAAATTTGAATTTCTCATGTATAAGCTGACCCCCGATTTGCTTTGTGAGATTTGCTAATAAAAACTTGGCTTATACTCGAGTATATACAGTACTTCACAGCAGAGGAGTAGGAAAAAAAAATGGAGCAGTTTGGTTTTTCCATCTTAAAGGACCACACCGGTGATTCTGCATGTTTAAGCCCAATAAATACAACCTGCATAAATCTACATGTTACCTTACTAACAACCATTTCCCAAAATATACTACTTCAGCGTAAATTTTAGCATTGCTTCCAGACTACCACTAGTTTCAGGCAATTCCAGTAAGCTAATAAAATCAACTTGTAGAGACTTGGAACGTGCTTGAGATACATAATGCATCACAGCGAACGCTACAGCTATGAAGTTTTTGTGTCAAAGTAACTTTATTTAACTGATCTAACACAGAGGTGCACAGAAGAAAATTTATGTCTCTACCAGGGAATATAGTCACAGGAGAAGACGGCTTTTACCGACAATTTAAATTCCTTCTAGTGTTGGCAGGTAAATTTTAAGGTGGATGTATCACCTCAATATATGACTTTCAAAGATTAGAGGATTTGGCAAAATAACAGGAAAAAGAAAATATGGTTTTATGATTTGGAAATTTTTTTGCCAGTAACATAACATGTATGCAGGTAGTACTTATTAGGCTTAAACAGGCAAAATCGCCAATATGGTCCTTTATACTCCTCTTCATACAAGGGATGCTATTGCTAGCAGACTGTAACTATCATAATACCAATATAATGAATTAATTATCCTCCAGGATATCAAAACCTCTCAAAATAAAACAGTAAACCATGTTAAATAAGATGATATATGTGTGTCACCATTAACTTTCATTTTAATCTGTGAGGGCTCATGTATCTAACCACACATCAGCATCTGCTGAGTGTTCTGTGTCTTTGGGATAGTTTTGTTTCTTCCCATGAGATAAATTCCAAGAGACATTCTACACCAGCATCATGCTGCTTACCACAATCACAGATAATCTGATGATAACTTACATGAAGAATGACGTCTCTGCAGCCTGCTTCAAAATGCATTTCAATGGCACTGGTTACTACTCAGTTAGCAAACTCCAGTTTACAAGTAAGGAAAATTACTTTTCAGTCCCACAAATATAAGTTGCTTTCATATCTAAAGTTCAGAACTAAATTATGAACTTCTTTATTGAGCTCTATCGGGAGTTGGAGCTTTGCATTATAAGCTCCAGAATATGAACAAAAAGATCAATGAACAACCCGCACATACAATGGGAACTAATGCATTTTGCTGTTTCTGAATTAGATTAAATATTTTTAAAAATATTTTTTATTGTTTTTGTTTTTATGAAGGCATCAACAAACACAGTAGGGTACAAACTATACCGCCAAGAATTAGATTAAATATAGTATTACTTCACTAAGGGGAATGAAGCCATATATCATACCTTCTCTAAACTAAGCTGTTAAGACCGCAGCATGCTTTCTCTGATGTGCCTGGACCTTGACCTTTCCACCTCTCAATTTAGGAGGGGTCTGTGTCTGACAAAATTTTCTCTCTCCACCTCCACCTCCACCAACCTCTTCATTGGGAGATTGGCCAAATGTGGGTGTTTCTTCTCTGTCGCTGTGTCCATGCTCCACAGAGAGAACTGAAAATGAAAGTGGGCTCCATTACTTGCGGTTATCTCCCTGTTTATAAGCGAGTCGAGATCCCAAAAATGCACAAAATTCCTGTTAATGACCCCTCCCTCTCTGAAAACGAATGCTTGTGCCATTATCCCTGTTTATGTAAGTAATCGTGTTGAGATTACAAAAACAAAGACAGGCGCACACACACACACACACACACACACTCGTCCCCCTCTCCTCTCTATGATGGAGGTTGATGTCCAACGACATCTCCAACCAAGCCAGAGGGGCTGGGTCAGAGGAAACTGAAAGTGCGGTATTTAACCTGCTGACTCCTTGGGGGGGAGGGGTGGACAAGAGTGGGGGGGCGTGGTCTTCCTTACCTGCCTGAGAAGGCCTGTCCTCTTATCTGGCACCATCTCCTGTCTGGAAGCCCTACACCACCCTTATATTATCATCACCCACCTGCATGACAGCTAAGGCCCAATAAGCACAGAGGAGAGGAGGCGGTAGATGGCCTGACGCTGATAAAGACCACAGTGATCTGTTGGTCTGCCTGCCTGCCTGCCTGCCTCCCTGCCTGCTTGCCTGCCTGCCTGTCTGTCTGTCTGTCTGTCTGTGCCATGGAGCTGCAAGACTGCAAAACTTTCAACATTTTTAGAGATATTTTCACAATTGCTAAAATTTGCCTTGCTGATTTGAGGAAATACTGCACTTTAACGCATTTATCACAGCAACTTATTGCTGCAATAATACATTTAGTAGAAGTTGTTATGCAGAAGTAGCATTTTGTTGTAAACTAAAATATAAAAATTTACAGTAAAGAGTATTTTTATGTAAAGATTCTATTGCAGACTGCTGTAACACACCCATGATATTAATTAACATCTACACACTTTTTGAACATTAGAATGAAACTAAATGAAGTCTATTCTGAAGGAAAACGAACACAAGTGCTGTTTACGGGTGCAAACAGAGCTTTAAACAGTTATCTTTGGTTTAATAAAACAGTGTTGTTTATAGTAGCTGTTCATGGGGAAATGAGCAGCGGCATTTTGCCCATGAAACAAGAAGAGCTGGATAATTTTTAAAATGCAGCTACAGATCTACAAAAACAACACAAACCTAATCTTCACAAAATCTATCTGTGAAGACATGGCAGCGCCGTCCACGCTGTGTGACGAACGAGTGTTCTGCAGCCCAGAAAAGGCTCAGCAACAAGAAGGCACGCACCTCCTCTGATTTCATAGGATTAAAAACTTCTCCTGAATGCTGGACCCACAATACAATCCAGATCACCTGCACAATTTAATCACTTCTTCCTCTTGGCATTAGCTAATTTTATCTAAATCTATATGTTTTTGTTGTGACATCCTGCTGACAAACAGACAGACGTACAAATGCCAGTGATTACAAACCCTGGTGGAGCTAACAACTCTGTCGGTTTGCATCAGACAGTAAGTTATAACAACATGATACATTCATAAATATACTGTCTGTAACTTATAAGCTCAGGAACGAACTTTCCTTTTTAGCCTCAGAGTAGTTCCTCTCTGGTGGTTCATGATATGCAAATTGTCTGATGCAATTCCATCCTCCGCCCAAACAGGTGGACCACCACCATTTTTAATACCTGCATTCAGCTTGTTTTTGTACAAGTCGCAATAATTTCACAACTTTAGGAGAAGAGGGAAAAACTGTGGATTGATAATCGGTCTACACAGATGAGGACATCCAGAAAGACTCTGGTTCATCCACTTGAAAAGACAAGCATTTCAAACAATCTCACTAAATCCTGAAATCTCTCGTCTGTCTGTCTGTGGACCAACATCTCTAGAACCCGACACTATATGAAGTTGATATTTGGCAGGTATAATGCTCAGGACCCAAGAACGTGCAGTGTCGCTTGTGAAGTTGTTTGGATGAATGGTTGTTAAACTAAGCTGTGCTGGTAAAAAGTAGTCCGTGCGTGGCAGGATACGCTCCAGGAGCAGTGCCAGGATATGCTCCGGGCGCAGCGGCAGGATACGCTCCAGGTGCGGCAGCATATGCTCTGGTTCATGGGCACTAATGGCGAGCTGCGCACATCATAATGTCCGGCCCAGTCCAAACACGCACATTTTCAACGGGCACTGCAAACAAAGCTGCCTCACGAGGATGTGCAGGACATGCAAAATTATGGCAGGCTGCAGCGCTCACCACAAAGTCCGGCCCAGTCCAAACAGGCACATTTTCAATGGCCACTGCACTAGTCTAACTATAAAGGCAAAAATCTCTGTCTGTCTGTGGCATCAACATCTCTAGAACCCAGCATTGTATGAAGTTGAAATTCAGCAGGTTTATTGTTCAGGACCCAAGGACGGGCAGTGTCACGTGTGAAGTTGTTTAGATGAGCAGTTCTCGAATTCAGCTGTGCTGGTAAAAAGTAGTTCGCATGACTGGATACACTCTGGGCACAGCAGCAGTATATGCTCCAGGCGCGGCAGCAGGATACATTTCGGGCATGGCAGCATATACTCTGGTCTAGTGTGGCAAGGTCTCAATCCAACCCTGTACAGCAAACAAAGCTAGCTTACGAGGACGTGCAGAACAAAATTATGGCAGGTTGCGGCGCATACCATAAAGTCCGGCCCATTCCGAACAGGCACGAACAGGCACTAGTTTATTGTAACTCAAAATTACTGATAATGTGAAGCAGCACCATGAGAAATGAAACAGACAAAAATCAGTGTCCTCAATAGACGTCACTTGCGTTAATTTCGTTGATTTCATTCTGACAGAGCTCAATAAAGAAGTTTATAATTTAGTGTGAACTTTAGATATGAAAGCATCTTATATTTGTGGGACTGAAATGCTTTGAGACCTTAGAACAGAACATTTTCCTTTAAGAGCAAATATAAGATTAGAGTATCAGATTGATACATTTTACAACACATGAAACGTAAACACAAAAGACGCTTAAAGGACCATACCAGTAATTTTAACATATCCTGCTTAAAAAACCAAAGAGACAGATAAACAAGAAAACACCAGTGATCACACAACCTCTTTAGCGGCAGTAATAAGTGGTTATCACTAAATACCGAGACAAAATCACAACTGAAGAACTGAAGTATGGCTTGGCTTTAACACGGGGCCATTAAACTGTGCAGGTTTGGGGCAGTTAAAAGGTTCGATTCAATTTAATTAAGCTAAACGTTTGACAAAGTTGTAGCCATATAACCTCTGTGGTGAGTCTCTATGGCTTCATTTATCTGGAGCATCCTGACACAAAAGATATTTGTTTCAAATGTCTTTTATAATGTTTCGTATAAATTGCATTTTTTTCCAACATTCTTTTTATTATTTCATGTTTTGTTCCAATTTTATGTCTTGATGACCTAAAGATGACCTTTACACAATGGGTGAACAAATGGGTGTATTCAGTCCTAATGCTTCTTTTATTTCTATGAAATATTTCAGCACTTCTGATTCTAACAACAATAGCAGCTGAATTCCAGGTTTAAACTTTGCAAACTGTATATTTGTGGCATTGATGCTCTTCGAAAATAATCAGCACTTTGTGCAAATAAATAGCAGTGGTCCCTGAATTTGAATAACCGTAGCACGTAGCCCTCTCAGCCTGACAACTCCTCAAAAAATATCATAAATCAACAAGGAGGATGGCTAAATTATGCTAAAGAGTGCTAACTGATTAGCATTAATGTGCATACTTTCTCTGCTGTGCGCTGAGGCGTGGCCGTTTGTTCTTCTGCCGACAGACAATACCATTAACCTTTGCAATTCAGGCTCGGCTGTGTGCTGGCAGGTTAGCGGAGGCAGTGACCCCAAAACTCGATGTTGCTACTGGGGGAATGGGGGCNGTGGGGGGGGGGTAAAGAAGGAGTCAGTATAACGTTCATCATAAAAAAATAAACCACTTCATCGGAGCTCGCCAAAGAATTATAGATCTAATTTGTTTCATGCACAAGTTCATCACACCTGACACAAGAGAGATACATTCTGGCATAAATCAGCCTGGATACACAGATGTGCATGAATGAGGGAGACAGTGTGTAGGTGTGTGTGTGTGTGTTAGGTAAGAGCCTCCAGCCAATGTCTCACTCAGACACATACTTAAACATATTTATACCAATAACTATTTCACATATTAGTACTGAAATAAATAATTCTGTGGAAAGTTAAGGTTGCTTGGAGCGACAAACCCACCAAAAATGATCTCCCATCTGACCATATCTGCAGAGGTTTCTGCCTCTTTTCATTTGCTGTTTTTGTTTTCGTGCCTGCAAATCCACCTTACTGTATAACCCCATAAGCATCATTTCCAGTAAGCAAGCTCTGATAAGTCCACTGTAAGGTCTCTGTCCAATGCAAAATGACTGAGGGACAAAGTTTAAAATGGCTGGTGATGAAAGTTCAGCATTTAGCTAAGGACCCATATATTTCACTCAGAAGTTAAGAGACAAAACAGCAAAATGAACAATGAATACTGCGCAGGTGGACAGGTGGCTAACTTTGCCATAATAACTTATTAAGACCAAACTACATCGGGGTCAAGTACCTGCCATCTTATTTTGGAGGTTTTCTGCCCTTTAGGAGTCAAACATTGCTTATTGCATCTTATTAATAGCTTCATCAAGGTGCTTATGTTTTCATCTGCCTCTATTTGTTAGCAGGATTACCAAAAGTGATGAACCAATTTTGATTAAACTTGGTTAAAGGACCATACCAGCAATTTTGCATGTTTAAGCCCAATAAATACTACCTGTATACATGTTATGTTGCTGCCAGCTGTTTTCTAAAACATAAAACTGTGTTTTAGTTTTGCCAGTTATTTTGCCAAATCCTCTAATCTTTCAAAATCAAATGTTCAGGTCATACATCCACCTTAAAAATCTAACATTACCCCTGCTAATACTTACACAATTGCAGAAGGCACAGCCATTTGAATTTCTCAGTAAAAGCCGTCTTCTCCAGGGACTATATTCCCTGGTGGAGACTGGCATTGTCTTCCATTGACAAAAACTTACTAGACATCATGCTTGCTGTCTTACTTATCTCAAGGACATTTCAAGTCTTTACAAATTAATTTTAATTACTGAGCTGAAACCAATGGCAGGCCTTGAAGGTAAGTAAAAAATACTGAAATTTACCACTCCAGTAGTACATTTTGGGAAATGATTCTCAGTAATGTTAAGGTGCATGGCGGTTGTATATATTGGGCTCAAACATGCAAAATTGCCAGTAGTGTCCTTTAAACTAATACGTATCTGAGATGACTGTTTCAGTAATATGCAAATGGTTCTGACATATCTTAAATAACTATGGAGGTCCATCCATTCGTTTTCTAAACCCATTTGTCCTGTTAAGGGTCACAGGGGGGCTGGAGCCTATCCCAGCAGTCATAGGGTGAGAGACAGGGTACACCCTGGACAGATCGCCAGTCTATCGCAGGGCTGACACAGAGACAGACAAACACATTCACACTCTCATTCACACCTACAGGCAATTTAGAGTTCCCTGACCAGCATGTCTTTGGAGGTGGGAGGAAGCCGGAGCACCCAGAGGGAACCCACGCAGACATGGGGAGAACATGCAAACTCCGCATAGAAAGGCCCTGCCCCGGCCGGAAATCGAACCCAGGACCTTCTTGCTGTGAGGCAACAGCACTAACCACTGCACCACCATGCCGCATACCTATGGAGATCGATCCAGAAAATGGCAGGCCAGTTTATTATTACAACACACGGTTTGTTTTGCCATTTTGGGTGTTTTTTGTTGCAACATTTAAGCGGTATGATTTCTGGAGCAGCAGGGAGGTTCAGGGCTTAGCAGAGCTCATTGCGAGAAGAAGCTCCTCAAGCCCACTGTGTCTGTCTGTGTGGAGTCCGTATGACCTCCAATTAAAAAAACAACTCAAAACTGCCACTACTGAAAGTTTGTGAAAGTTTGTCTGTCTCTACATAATATGTTATGTGTGTGTGTGTGTACTGTATGTTTTAAGGCCGCTACATACTGTACTTCAGCATGCTCAGATTGTCGGAAAGAGTCAGAACCCACTGTTCCAATGACAAGGGGGGGGGGGGGNGGGGGGGGGGGTGCCCGACAAAATTTCCAACCCTGACGATAGTTGCACCCACTTCATGTGTTGGTTGGCCGAGTGTGCAGTGGCGTTAGTAGGCCGGGCCTCCTTTTTTTCTTCAAGGCCCAGATTCAACTTTCTTCTCATAACTGATACCAGTTAATCCAGATAGCATGCTAGCTACACACTTGAAGTGTGTGTGTCTGTAGCTAGTTAGCTTTAAGTTAGTATACTAGTTATACTAATTAGTATACTAGCCAGGCATGTAAACACTTCGAGTGGTTAGCTGGCATGCGAACAGAGAGTGCTACCCAGATAGCATGCTAGCTAACCACTTGAAGTGTGCAGTACGCTGTAGCTAGCTAGTATGCTAGTTACTATTCTTGTGGTTGAAGAGAGGAACGCAAAGGGATGACCACTTCCCATGATGATTACTGCTCGTTAACAACCCCACCCCTTTCATGATGATGGTCTCTTTCGTCCCGCCCCTGTGTGAGCAGTCGAAAGAAGTATCACATAAGTTTTTCCGATGTGGTCCAACAGTGTTTGTATGATCGCAGTTGGATAAAGTATGTGGCGGCCTTTAGCCCTGTGATAACCTGCCTCTTGCCCAGTGAATTCTGGGATAGGTCCAACCCCTTGTGACCCTGCACAGGACAAGAATTATGCAATCCATGCTCTATAAAATTATGCAATCCATAATTTTATGGATTGCATAATTCTATTCATTCCACATGAAACAAAGGCATAAAAGTTTGTCATATGACTTACCAGCTGCCAAGAAAATTAACTTCCATAATCCATTCAAAGTGCAACAACATGAGGCACTTAATGTATTTGTGCAATATAACTGACTCATGCTGAGTAGTCTCCTGGTACAAATGCAACCTGCTTTTGTACCAGGACCTTGCCCTAGACCTTGCTCTAGGGCACGTCAGCAGCCACTGAGGAGAGCGTTTCTGCTTTAGTTCAACCCTGATGTGTTTCAGATTACTCTGTGAGAACTGTGCGGCGAGCCAACAGAAAGTGAGCCTTGTTCGAGCTGTGGTAACTCGTAGCCAAGCAGCTTATCTGCTGTTTCTGTGTCATGAAGCAGCTTAGATGTGAAGCGCATAAACACACACAAACGCACACCTGCAGCACATCAGCCTCAAACGCAATCCATCTCTTTTAACGCTAAGCAGACAGGCTCCCCAGTCCTGTTTTATAACTCTTTCACACGACACGTGTGAATGGCCGTGGGCTGAATTCAGAACATTTCAGTGGAAGAGCCACTGCTCTAACCGCTCCACTCAGTGTATACATCACTCTGAACTATGACAGATGAATTAAACAGGAGTTAGTACAATTTCATTTGTACGTTTGTCATTCAATTTCATTTGGGGATTCTGAGTGTTTGAACAAACACAAGCCTAACAGGGTTTTATAAAAAAAAAAAATGCAAGATGTATTTCACAGCATTTGCTGAGTGAGCCGTGAGCCTATTAATTTACAGAAGCATGGAAAAGGGATAGTTTGGTTTGGGATATACAGACACACAAATACTGGCACCCTTGGTAAGTAAAAGCAAAATGGGCTTGGGGGGGGGGNGGGGGGGGGGGTGTCTATTGTTAATCCTCTTGATCTTTCATTCAAAATATGAGCAAAAATATAACCTTTAATTAAAGTAAAATAATTGAAAGAAAAAGAAATTCATATCATGAGACAAATATTTTTCTCAATCAGTCTGGTGGCATCTGATCGTAGATTTGGAGACTTTCTGACCCCAAAACCCAGCTAATGTCTGCAGTTCTCCTGCTGTCATCTGTGGAGATTCTTTGGCCACTCAAACCATCATCCTCACTATGAGTGGACTCAATATAGACATATGTCCTTTTCCAGGCCCAATGACAAAAACATTTGTTTCATGATGAGAATTTAATTTTCCTTTCAATTATTTTACATTAATTATTATGTATTTTATTAATATTTTGAATGAAAGATCAAGAGGATAAACATAAAGACTTTTTTTTTACAGCCCATTGTATTTTTATTTACCATGGTAGCCAATATTTGTAGAAGGCGCTGTATCATATTTTCTTGTAGCTAAGGTCAGGTTACTTCCTGACCTTAGCTACAGACAAGAATCTGTACATAGATAACTTGAAGTGAACACACTGTGTACATGAATAAAATACTTACTTAAAAAGGTCTTCAAATATGTTAAAACATGTTCATAAATGAGCTCTTGCTAATAGACGGTAGCGTGGTTGCTGGTAGTCACCTGGTACTGCTGGTAATTGTAGAAGTTGCCGTAGTAGGGTGGGTAGCGGGCGGACTGGTAATAGTTGTAGTAGGAGGTGTCCAGCAGGAGGTCTGACGGTCCCTCAGTGTGAGCAGCGTGACCTCTGGCAGGGGTCGGTGGGCTGAAAGACAATGCAGAGCGACTCCCTGGACCACAACACAGAGGAGACAACAAATAACACAACATGGAGCTTTCTGATTCCTGACTGATGGGGGTTGCTTTGTATTTTCAGATGATCGTTTTAAATATGTTACAAGCGGTTCAACAACTTTATCTCTGTCATTACATTTCAAACAGATATTTAGATTTTTACCCTGCAGGGAGGAGTCGCTTTCTCTCAACAAACTGTGTGTTTGCTGCTGCTGAAAAGTATTGGAGTCCACACGGACATGATTAACATAAAAAGTGCAAACTATACACACTTTTTGTACGGGAGGTTTTACTATACTAGTGAGACATTTCAAGACAGCTCAAACTTCTAGCAACAGCACCATCTGCAGGCGATACTGTGTTTGTGTTTTTGTGAGTAATTGTGTGTGTGTGTGGGTGTGTCAGTGGTTGATGAAGTACCCAAAAGCCGTACTTCAGTAAAAAGCAGAAATAACTCAATAAAAAATTACTTTGGTACGAGTGACGTTCAACCATCAGAAAAAATACTTGATTAAAAGTAATTAAGGAGCCATTAAATACTGTTAATTTTGATCATAAATGTACTTGAGTATTGAAAATCAAATAAAATTTGTTTTGCATAGACTGCAGTATTAAACTTGGCATTATTACTAATTACAATCAATTAAACATCAAATTATTAACTTAATGGTGTTATTTAACAACTTAAATGTGACATGTAATGTATATCGTCTTTCATTAAGTTCCATTGTTCTCCATTGTGAAAAAATATATGAATGAATTTATCATCGGATTCAAACAGTCTGTCAATACACGTTATTTTACGCCAATAACGTATGCAAATAGTGTAGCCAGTGATGATATACCATAAACATAAGCTAGTCTGCTGCCTGTGGATACGGAGAATTCACCACAAACATTGTTACCTTTTAAAGGACCATACCACCATTTTGCATGTTTGAACCAAATATATTCAATTTTCATACACATAATGTTACAAATTTATTTTCTAGTGAGTAACAAACATGTACTGAAAAAAATGTGATTAAGTAAAACTATATATTTTGATTTGGAAATGTAGCAGCGTGAAGTAAAATCTTTATGAAAAAATAAATACTTAAGTAGTACAGATACTCAAAAAGTACTGTAACCAAGCACTTTCACTTCACTACCTTATGCCACTGGTGTCAGTGTGTGTGTGCGTGTTTGTGTGTCAGATAGGAATACGTGCCTCAGACATGTGAAGGAATGACCACTGAAATCACCATTACTCATCATCCGTGGCACCTTCCATATCAACAAGGCCACATTCTTCTCAGGCGGCCCCCCCATCCGTGTTACAAAAAGAAGCAAAAGACAACAAGATGTGCTGTCTCCGCTCTGCTTCTTGTGATCAGTGAAACACTGTGTGCTCGACTCCTTTCCTTTCCATCTCCTCTCTGTCACCAATCCAGAGACCAAAGCTCTCTCTCTTTTTTACACACATGCACACACACACAGCAGAAACAAAGTAAGACATGGGCAGCCTTGACCGGACTAGTGTTCCATCTCCACTTCTTGCTATCAGGCCAGGAGGGAACATGGTGTCTCTCTTTCACTCAACGCGTAACCGGAGATGTCCTGATATACTGGTGACACCAAACAAGTTTTTAGATACCAGATATTAAAATATACTGCTGTTTCACTCGTTGTGTCACTCGCTGATGACAGCAACAAATGCGGTTTCTTTGCTGAGCTCAATAAAAGTTTTTATTAAAGTCTGACCAATATATCAGGGACTGGCTTATCACAAATATATTGCAATATGTCTATTTCTACAGGCTGCATTGCCTTTGTAAACTTACTGTTCATTCATGTTTGATATATATTATATTTCTATTATTTTAGTCTTTGTTACTGTATTTATTTATTCCTTATTTATTTATAATAATCTGTAAAACTTTACCTTGTGATTAAAGGACTATGCTGGCAAATTTGCCAGTTTGAGCACAATAAATACTACCCGGTTACACATTAAGTTACTGACAGCAATTTCCATAACGTAAAACCGTAATTTAGTTTTCCTGTTATTTTGCCAAATCCTCTAATCTTTCAAAATCCAATGTTCAGGTGATACACGCCTTAAAATTAAGTGTTTTGCCTTCTAATACTTGTGCATGATTGTAGAAGGCACAGTCATTTTAATTTCTCTGTAAAGTCCATCTTCTCCTGGGACTGTATTTCCTGGAGGAGACACATTGTCTTCCTTGCAGCTCCATGTTGGATCAGTTGAATAAAGTTACTTCGGCAAAAACTTAGTAGACATCGTGTTCACTGTGACGGATTCCTTATGTCAGCACGTTTGAAGTCTCTACAAGTTGATTTTAAAGAGTCATACTGGTGAGCTGCATGCCTGAGCCCAATATATACAATCCTTTAACACACTACATTACTGACAACAGTTTCCCAAAATATACTACTTTACCTGTAAAATTCAGAATTTCTTCCTACTGTCCAGACTTCACTAGCTTCAGTTCAATTCAGTATGCTAAAAACAACTTGCAAACACTGCAAACATGCTGGAGATGTGTAATCTGTACAGCAAACAAGACGTCTATTAGGGTTTTTTGCCAAAGTTACTTTATTTAACTGATCCAACATGGAACTGCAAGGAAGACGATATACAATATGTCTCCGCCAGGAAATATAGTACCAGGAGAAGACAACTTTTACTGAGAAATTAAAATGACTGTGCTTTCTACAATCATGCACAAGTGTTAGCAGGCGAAAATTGAATTTTAACGCAGGTATATAACCTGAACATTTGATTTTGAAAGATTAGAGGACTGAAACCGTAAAAAAATACCAGGAAAAATAAAATATGGTTTTAAGTTTTGGAAATTGGTTGTCAGTAATGTAACATGTATGCAGCTTGTATATATTGGGCTCAAACATGCACGATTGCCAGTATGATCCTTTAACAGCGTACTGGAATAAACTGAAATCAATGACAGTCTGGAAGGCAGTAAGAGCAATGCTAAAATTTACAGCTCGAGTAATATGTTTTGGGAAATAGTTGTCAGTAAGATAACGTGTATTAGGGTTAGCAGCGGTTAGGGTGAGCAGAGAAAGCGAGAAAACGAAACCTAATGTCCGACTGCCTTGTTCTGAATGTGTCTTAAAAGTTTGCATTTTCAGCATCACAGGATCAGTTCAGTTCATTGATGCTGCCACGTTTTCTTCAGGCCATGGTGGATCTGAACACACACTCTGCTGCCCACTCTTCCACAGTTACTTGCACACTAACCGACACATTTTAACCCTTTATACACACTGTGCGCCAAACCAAGCCAAGATTGTCTCACACACTACAGAATAGATATCAGCTACTCCACACTGGCTAATCTCAATTATACTTTCATTTATGATTTAGAATTCTGAGGTGAGGAGTGAATCTACTGGGGGTGCTCCATCCACACTGCACTCCTAAGTGTGGTGTCACTTTTTTCCTGTCGTTCGTTTTTTCCCCTACTTTTTGCTCTTGGCATGGAGGCCCAAATATAAACTTCTAGCGCTAACTTTTACAGGGTTAAATAACATTTTGTACAGTCTGCAACTTCTCTCACACTGGAAGATTTTGGTAATGGCTAAATGGCTGATACAGCCCCTAAAGTCTATTCTTACACGTGTATCGGAGTAATCCCCCGACTGCAATACTTATCATTTTCCAACTAATTTTAAGACCAATGCCTATAAATGACGATATTTGAAGTGATACCCTAATGAAAGCTCCCAGTTGAAATTGCAGTATTCTAAATAATACACGGTGAGAATGTGCAGCTGAGCTTCTTAGGATTTTGACATTACCACATATTTTTTTACTCCATACATTTTCAGCTGTGATTTGGTCATATTGACTTACTTGTACAGCTATATTTTACTACTGTGACACTCATGGTGGTGAAACTGTACATGTGCAACTATTATCAATAGCTTACCTGTGACAGCAAAAGAAGAGCTGGAAGCGCTGTTCGGTGGGGATTGTCCCTCCACCGAGTACAGGTAATCTCCTGTTGCTTCATTTTTCACCATCACCTCAGGGCTGGATACGGCCACCGGACGACAAATCCCAAGCTCCTCTTCTTGAGCTTGCTGCCGACGCAGGGCAACCTGGCAAAACGAGACAAACTGAGTGTAGCAAAAACAGCATTGCAATGACTTTTAAGAGTAAGCGAACGCTAAATTAAAGGCTACAACACATTTTTGACACAGTGGTTAGCATGAAGGTTGTGGGTTCAAATCCAGCTGGAGCCTGAATCTGTTCTGTCTACTTCTTTGCATGTTCTTCCCCTGTGTCTGCAAGAGTTTCCTCCCACAGACCAAAAGCACCCATAGCTCACACGTATTTCGCTTTGGAGAAAATATATGCAAGCCAAATGAATGAATGTGAAGGCATTTTATAGCCATAAACCTAGAAAGATTTTTTTTTAACTATTACATTACAAAATTGCATAAATATACACTAAAGCTGGCATGGGCATAATGTCACCTAAGGGCCAAATGCGGCTCAAAGAACTGGCTCCATCTAGTAATGTCAAAGCAAAACCAAATAAAAAATTTGCTATAAATAACCTGTAATATTGGGGCTAAAAAATTAACAAAATTTTGCATTGTCTGTTATTTGTGTGACTTAATTTTTTCAACTAGTAGGCCATATTTGTGTGTAATTTCACAATACACACTCAAATAGCTGCAGTCCTTGAAAAATTAAAAAAATAAAAGTGAAAGAAAAAAGAAAAAAGCAGAAAGTCTGAGGGTTGATGTAGGGCACATTAGCAATGCACAGGCTTCTAAACATGGCATATTTAAATTCATGTTCTTCATTTATATGGAACATACTGCTTGCTTTCATTGATTACAACCTCCTGCAACTTTTCAAGACCATGAACTGGGCATATAGATGGGTAACTTGAGTGTTTTGTTAAGAAAAGGAATTTCTTGGCTGCTAAACTTCTTTAGGATTGTGGACGAGTAACAGGAAAGCCTAAGATGTTCAAATATACTGTATGTGCTTGTCTTTTAAGAAGTCTGTTTGTTCTCCTGACATGCAATTATTAAAAAAAAAGGAAAAGAATTTTATTTAACAGGGGGTCTCATACAATGACTTTCACACGTTGTTATGGTGTAATAGATTTTTATAACTTTATAAGCATAAAATAATGGTATTGTATCATGTGAATATACTGTTACTGTAGAATATTTCATGTAATAAAACACAGTTAAAATACATTTTTATTTATTTGTTTACTTGAGAGGGAGAGTGTGTCACATGCTGATGCTGCACACATATGTAACCAAAGCTAATGTTCAGCTCCTCCACTTGTTTGACCACTGACAACATAGCAGATTTGTGTAGAGGCCCTCTGTAGAAATTACGTGCCTGTCCCTGAATGCATCGCTCATCTTATCTGCTTTATATACCGACTTCATACAATTTTGCTTTCAATTACATACAGTTGTACTAACAAAGAATTGGCCATTTGTTATGTTTTTAAAAATCAACAATTCTTTACTGTTGCTACTTTTAGGTCACTTGTCCTGTGATGGACTTGTCTTTTTCTTTAACTGGAATTAACTGGAATTTATCACTACTGTTTTTGTGAATGTATTTTTTATTTGCATTTAAGGACTTAATTTCATGTCTCTGTCATTACCGTGACTAATCAAATCCAGCTAGCAAACACACATAAATAGACAAATTTATAATTACATATAGACAACTCTTATGTTGTTTGTAACTAATTAAGTTCATGTGAAGTATCTCAACAGGATCAATTAGTTTGCTGTGGGAAAAAACAAGTTGTTTTGGAAAATTCTGCTTACAAAGAGTTAAAACTACAATAAAAACAACAAAACTGGAGGGAAAGTTGACATTAACAAAAGTTAACATTAGCTAATTAAATCATTTATATTTACAAACTGTCTGCTGTGGCCAGTTAAAAAGTTTAGTAAATTAATTAATAAATTAGCTAGTGTTAGTTACAGGACAGTTACTGTAAGTTAACATTAGCTAATTATTTCATATATATTTATTAAACTTGTTACTGGCCACAATTTAAAAAAAAAAAAATTAGCTAATTAGCTGCTGTTAACTGACAGGCTACTGTAAGTTAACATTAGGTAATTAATTAACTTATACTGTATTAATTAAAGTTGTTACTAGCCACAACAGTAGGGCAGTAGTAGTAGTAGTAGTTTGTAAATATTAATTTATATTTACAAACTGTCTGTTACGGCCAGTAATAAGTTTACTAAAGTGATAAACTCTGCAATCACATAACTGTTTCTGGGTTAAGCTAGCTGCTTAATAAGCTAGCTAGCCAACCGCTTTGAACTCTAGACGTTATGCCGCGCGCCAGAGTCAACAAACACGTTAAGTAACCAAATAAATACATAAAGTAAATTTATAGCAATTCAAAAGTAGACAAACTGATTCCCCCTCAAAGTTTATATCTTATATATCACCAGCAGCAAAACAGACACAAAAAAACCCAAGTACTCTCACTCCAGAAGTTTAAGAAAACCCCGCATCTTTGGTCTTTACAGCAGTTACCTGAGCCGCCATGACTCTCTGCCTCTCAGCTATGAGTTTACATTTAGGACACTGACAGTCTCTCCAGTTGCAGAATCTCTTGTGTCCCTTCAGAGGAGAGACGTATCCGTGGTTCCTGCAGCGGGAACACTTGGGCATCCTGGGGGCTTTCTGGCCTTTGGACGGGGACATAGATGCGTTGCACTCCGGCACCTGCTTGCTCTGCTTGTCTTTGCTCATCGCTCCTGGTGATAAAGCAGCTGAAGTATCTCCTGGAAGCAGCTTGACCAGCCCAACAAACAAGGCTGCGGCGCTGCTCAGCCACACAACAGCTACTATTCTGGAGCTGATCCAAAGCCTGCTGGTTTCAGCCACTGGTGCCAGGCTAAAGGCTCCAAGGTCACCGTCCCTATCCGCTCCACGGTGACTTTCTATGCGTGGGACCCTTCCCAAAGCCAGGGGGGANCCGTCCCTATCCGCTCCACGGTGACTTTCTATGCGTGGGACCCTTCCCAAAGCCAGGGGGGAGGAAAGGAGACAGTGGGAAAGGGAAGGAAAGGAAAAGAGACAATGGGAAAACTGTCAAAACGTTATTATTACTTTTTTTTTTTTACTTACTAAAATGTAATCCACTCTTAGAAAAGGGATTTGTTTGAGAAATTAGGAAAGAAAGGCAACGTGGTGTCACTATTTCTGTTTGTTTCACTGTAATACAGCAGGTTACTTAAGAGGTGAAAAGTAACACTTTATTCTACATAACACTGCATTGGTGATCTACAGGTTATATGGTGTGATGCTTTACCTCACCATGTCTCTGGAAACCAAAAAAAAACAAAAAAAAAAGATCCTCAGTCTCAGGCCTGCTAACCTGATTATTAACAGGTTAATATGCAGATGTTTTCATTTTTAAAGGACCATACCAGCCATTTTGCATGTTTGAGCCTAATATATTTAATTTTCATACATGTTATGTTACTGACAATCATTTCCCAAAGCATAAAAGTATTTCAGCTTTCCTGATATTTTGCAAAATGTCTTAATCTTTCAAAATCAAATATTCAAGCGATACACCCACCTTAAAAATCCATGTTTAGTCTGCTAATAGTTATGCAGCCAATTATGAAATCACGATTGTTTAAATTTTTTGATAAACGCAGGTCTGCTTTTGGGACTATATTCCCTGGTGGAGGCATACATTCACTCCACGCTTTTATTGCACTTAAACAGTAAAATTACATAACTTAAAAAAAACCCTGAATATATGTGTTGTTCATGATGATGGATTACCTATCCCAAGAACGTTTCAAGTATCAACAAGTTGATTTTCATAATGTAACAGAATGAACTGAAACCAATGGAGGTCTGGAAGGTAGGAAAAACATTTTTAATTCACCGTTCCAGTAGTATGCTTTGGGAAATGATTGTCAGTAACATTACGTGTATGAAAATTGAATATATTAGGCTTAAACATGCACGATCACTGGCATGGTCCTTTAATCCATGATGTTTTAGATACACTACAGGCCAGAAATTTGAGACCACCCCCAGATTTTTTTTTTTAAATCATCAATACACTGTTTTACAATTTATTGCACAGGAAATGACAAAAATATATAAAATAAATGTANCATCAATACACTGTTTTACAATTTATTGCACAGGAAATGACAAAAATATATAAAATAAATGTAACTTTTTACTACTACTGCCTACCGGTAATTAGTTTTTAAGAAAAACTAGGGGTCACACAGTGGCTCAGTAATTAGCACTTGCCTTAGCAAAAAGGTCCCGGGTTCGAATCTGACCAGGTCCTTTCTGTGTAGAGTTTGCATGTTCTCCCCGTGTCTGCGTGGGTTCCCTCCAGGTGCTCTGGCTTCCTCCCACCTCCAAAGACATGCATGTTAGGTGAATTGGAAACTCTAAATTGCCCGTAGGTGTGAATGAAGGTGTGAATGAGTTTGTCTCTATGTGTCAGCCCTGTGATAGACTGGCGATCTGTCCAGGGTGTACCCCGCCTCTCGCCCTATGACCGCTGGGATAGGCTCCAGCCCCCAGTGGTCATTGGGTGAAACTCCAGGCTGACTCCAGGCTCCATTGTTGAGAACTGGGAGGCCAGTAAATCTCATACAATTCTCATGGCGGTTTTTCCACATGCTTCAACTACATTTAAGTTTAAAAAAAAAAAAAAAAANTTAAAAAAAAAAAAAAAAGACTTTATCCTACCTCCAAAACTGGAAACAGAAAACCAGTCTATGTATATACTGAAATTAATTTCCAAATAAATTAAATACAAAATAAAATAGATGAACTTCAGCAAAGTGCACTTGAATTATCGACAACACTCAACAGTCCTCATAATAAAAAAAGTCTATAAACTCACTTTAGAAGCTTTTTATGTGTCTACAATATTAAAAACTCAGTTCATATTACCCTCATCGTTCTTTATATAATTTTTTTCCCCATATTTTTTCTGTCTTCCCTCTAGGACTTGAGGTTTTGCTGATTTATCTGAGCTGCTCCCTCTTAAAATCTATTATATCACTGGTATTATTATTGTTATTAGATTACTGTAGCTCTTTTTCATGAGGGCAATTGCTTGTACAACCAGGATGAATTAATATTCTTATTAATTTACTCAGCCTGACTGTGCTGAAACTGAATTAACCTTGGCACCGCTCAGTCAATCAGGCAAATGGCTTTAAGGGCAGGGAAGTGAAACACACAGGCACCCAATTAAACACCCTGCAGCCAAAGGGAGGCAAATGAAAAGTTACCAATTAAAAAGCAGACATTTACATGGCACTGAATCACCTGCTTCAGACAAATAATGGCTACGCTCCATTGGCTTGATTCCTGATGCCGTGAGGAACCTGCAGGCTGGGTTACAAAGCTGACTTTAATTAGCTCTATTACTCCAGTAGCGTATTGTAATAGTGATAGATTATAACGTAATAGTGAAGTTGCTCAGTGATTTAACCTTTCTGAAAGTCTGCCTCCTTATTCCAGGCTGCAGAGGAGAGCAGCAGACAACTTGTAAGGCGAGGTTGTTCTTTCAGTAATGGCTGCCATTCAGTTAACATCAGACCAAATATGTTTCAATATAATTGCATCTGCATGCTTGGTGTCAGCGGTGCTGTTGGGTCCATATTTGCAAAGATGCTGCAAGTCTTAATAAGGGAAAAGAGCAGATGCATTCTTAAAACTTTTGAACATGTCTGAGAAAACATACTAAGCAATACATTTGTCAATGCAGAGAATATTTCCATGTAAAGGATTACTGTATGTCTTGATTGGATCTTTAAAAGACCTTTAAAAGGTGATTTTGCATGTTTAAACCCAATAAATATATCCAGCATCACGTTATATTACTGACAAACAATTGCCAACACTTAAAAGTATATTTTAGTTTTCCTGTTATTTTTGCCAAATCCCCTAATCTTTCAAAAGCAAATACTTGGGTGATAGACCCACCTTAAAATTTAATGTTTCACCTGCGAATGGAGAACTAATAGTCCTTTTTAATTTGTTAGTGAAAGTCATCTTCTCCTGGAATTATATTCCTGGCGGAGGCATACATTTTCTGCCATGCAGCTCAGTGTTCAATCAATACAGTTACTTCAAAAACTTAATAACCTGTTTGATGTGATGGATTACATATCTGAAACACATTTTAGGTCTGTACAAGTTTATTTAAGTAGCGTGCTGGAATTAACTTAAACAAATAACATCCTGAGGAATAGCATCTAGAACTATAGAGAATTCTTTGGGAGTAACAGGGATATTATACTTAGATTGGAATTCTGAGCTTAGCAGGAGACCCTGAGAGTTAAACAGTAAGATTTTTTTTGACATTTATTTATTTATTTACTTATCAAAAAATAAGATTTTACTGACCTAGTTAAAATTGATTTATTTTTATTCCAAGGGTCATAATTATTCCATATGAGATAATTGTGGGGGAAAAAGTTATGCTTAAACAATAGAGTCATTAGAAGGAGGACATGCGATACACACATGCGCAGAGAAGTGAGACGTTAAAAAAAGCACATGAATTCTGATCTGACCAGTCAGACGGTGGTTGTGCAGTCAGACAGTCGGATATGGATCGGATCTAGGACCACATATGTAAGTGGCCCAGATGTGTGTGAAAAAAATCAGAATTGAGTCATGTGGAGGCAAAAAAATCGGATCTGGGCCGCTTCAGTGTGTGATGTGAACGTAGCCTATGAAGTTACAGCAGTGACTGATGACATGTG
>VXCM01001626.1:0-137763 GCA_014773175.1 Lucifuga dentata
ATGGAGGCAGATGATTCGCTGTGGTGACCCCTGAAGGGAAAGCCGAAAGGAAAAGAAGAAGATCTTATTTAGTGTGTAGATTTGAACATAAAGCAGTGTGTTGGTTTGTTGTGTGAGGTAACATTCGTCTGTTTGTGAGTTTCACTGTGTATTTTACGCATGCTGGTATTACATGTCTGCAGAAATTCACCTGATGCAAGAACTCTTTATGTGTGTGTCTGTCAAGTCAAGTCAGATTTATTTGTATAGCCCAGCATCACACACAATGTCTCAAAGAGCTTTACAGACCCACACATTAATGGTTCCCAACCCAGCCCAGGCTCTTAAGAAGAAGAGGAAAAAACTCTCTAAAAAATCTTATTATATAAGGAAAATGGAAGAAACCTCAGGAGAAGCTATTCCAAAAGAGATTGAGAGCCTGTGTGTTAGGGTTATTTTTGGTTTGGGATTTTTTGGGGGATAAGTTTGAACATTAGTGATGAGTATATTGCATCTGAAGGGCTTTAAGTCAATGGAAAATACAGTACATATTTGTAGGAAGAACATTTCAATGCATGCAAGAGGCAATTTCACAAATGCCTCCTTTAGGATACATACTGTATATTAGCATTAATCCTTCATATTAAAGGAGCATAAGAGTGATTTTGCATGTTTGTGCCCAAATTATACAACCCACATACATGTTCTGTTACTGACAACCATTTTCCAAAACATACTAGAGGTCAATTTTACAATTTTTTTTCTTAGCTTCCAGACTGTCATTGATTTCAGTTCATTCCAATATGCTATAAAAATCAACTTGTGACTTGAAACGTGTTTGAGATAAATAATCCATCACAGTGAACGTGATGTATTAAATTTTTTCTGTCTTAATTTAACCAATCCAACACGGAGCTACACAAAAGAAAATGGATGTCTCCACCAGGGAATATAGTCCCAGGAGAAGACGACTTTTACTGAGAAATTAAAACGACTGTGCCGTCTACAGTCAGCTAAAATCATCATTTAAATGGTATTCCAATAAATGGTCATTTATATATAATGATAATGAGACACTAATATTGCAAAATAAATAAAGCAGGAACTGGCTGATGTTGAAATGCACACATACGCATATCTTCTTTGATCTGTTGTTGTACATTTTAATTCATAGCCGCCAAGTCTCAAGCCACTTGTATGGCACCAGAACTAAGACTCAACATCACACACACACACACACACACATACATAATGTATGCTGGGGCTTGGTTGGGGTAAGATACTGGTTTCCACAGGTTTTCCATAACTTTTCTCCCCATTTCATCTGGTGCAACACAACTTTTGTGGTCATAATTATTTTATTTGTTTTGTTTTTTAAGTGTAGTTTTATAGCATCTGAGATTTGAGTTGTGATGATTGTGCTGATTAGTTGCCATAATACCAATGTTTGTCAAGAGGGATAGTTGTTCGTTGAATCACAGCTGTGGATGGCTTGAAAACAAGATGGAGCATGTTACAGTTTCTCTCTCTCTCTCTCTCTCCCCCCCATCACTCCACTCTTGCTTNAAGATGGAGCATGTTACAGTTTCTCTCTCTCTCTCTCTCTCCCCCCCATCACTCCACTCTTGCTTTCTCTGATTCACTGTATGTTTAATTTCTTTCCCACTCACATCTTTAATCATTGTCTATCTTCTTCTACCTGGAATACACACCTAACCTGTGTCTTTTTGTTAGAAGTTAAACTGCATCAGTGTATAAGGCTGAGGGCATGTTTTGCTTTTAGTAAAGCTCAAATCCCTCCTTTGCCAAGGATGAATGGTGGTTATGCCTCCAGAAAGACTTTATAACATGATACAGATAAACAGCTTGGATGCTGTGTAAAACTCTCCCATGTTTTCTGATGTGTGTTCTATGTAATCTTCTTGTTCTAATAGGAGCTTTGATTCTTGTTCTTGTAGGGAATTCTCTCATGGAGCAGGTAAAACATTAAAGCCTCGTCTTTTCTATTAAAAAAAAAAACAGCTGTAGCAAACCTGGGGCATATTTACATTTTCCCACATGGTTTTAACCATAATCACTCCAATTGGTGTGTTTTTGACAGTAATATTTTGTTTTTCTTTTTTTTTTCTTCATCTTTCTTAAGCGGTACTTATGCATATAACTTTTGAGAGTTTGATTGTACTTTTCTTTGGCAAGTATTTCCTCAAATCATCTTTTTAAACAATGCCATAATTAATGGCTTTTTATAATTATTTCATTAAAGTTAAGCATGACATTGGTGCTCCTCAAATGTATGCTCTCCTCTGCCACAGCTAAAGTATGACATGTTTGTACTATGTAATTCTGTAATTGTGACCCTGCTTTTACTTAACCAGCTCCCTGTTCATAATAGCAAACCTTCATTTTTATGTAAATAATAACAAGGCAGGGTCTTCTGCATGACATACGTGGTGAGAATATTGTGAGAATAATATCTTAACAACAATTTCCCCACCATCCCCTGTCGGCAAAGTGTGCCACAATAGCAGCTGCAGCAGGAAGGCAACTTAGCCTCCAGCAAGACTAAAGTGTGCGTCGGAGTAAAACAGTTGTTTACTTTGTTTGAACTACAGTATCTCACCCACGGGAGACTGTGCACTTGAAGTTTTGCATCTTTCACTCCCAACTTGTGACAAAGAGTCGGATGAATAACAGTGTCATTTTCGCTACCTCCCCCCCTTCTGTTGTCTTCTTTTCTACATTCTGTCTTTCTCTTGCTCCCCCCCACCCCTTCCTCTTTGCACTCCTCTCAAATTATTCATTGGCTCTTTTAAAGTTTTAGCATGCACTAAATTGACGGTGACACACAAACCACATTATGTTTTTTCACTCCCTCTTTTATAAACTAACAGCACTCCTCATCTCTCTTTAACTGTGTGGCAGTTGGGGATGCAGATGCTCACAGATGTAAGTGCAGCAGGATGAGACGAGAGGAGGGAAAGTAGACAGCAGAGCAGAGGATTGTGTAACTTTGTTAAAGTGATGAGGCTAAGGTCCTAAGTGACCTGGCTCAGTTGTGAGTCTGTGTTAATGTGAACATGACAGAACAGAACAACACAAGCTACTGCTGCTCACTAATATGAGCCCATACTGTACGTATACTTAGTGAAAGTGCCATGTGTGAAAGAAAGTCATGAGTGTAGATTTTAGCTAAGTTACTCTGTAGTGCTAGAGATAAGTAAGACATAATAAAGTGGGGGAACACTTTTATTATCTCCCCCAAGGAGGATGTTTTTGGTTATCTTTGGTTGTTTTTTTTTTTTTTTTTTTNTTTTTTTTTTTTTTTTTGTTTTTGTTTTTTTTAGCAGGATATCTCAAAAATTACTCAACAGATTTCAGTAATAATTGCCTTAAGGCTGATTTAACTAACACGTGCTATTACACCTTATGGTTTGACTAACAACTCTGAGATATTGAAGCAAAACACTATTTTTCATGTATTCCTTCATTAAAGGTGAATCCCAAAGGTAAATCTCAATCAGAATATGCTACACACATTTCCACCTAAACAAATTGTCCACCGTTTTTAGAGGTTTTTTTTTTTTGAGCTTCTTTTTCTTCCATCTCTACTAATTAAAAAAAAAAGAAAACTTATTAATTTTTTTATACTATTTCCCTGTAATTGGTGCTAACTTCTTGTAAGCATGACTTATGTGACAAAAAAGTGTCATAACTCTTAAACTGCACAATCAGATTTATGACACATGCACACGTCAACTGAGCAATACTGCAAAATTTGATTGCATTTGACCTATAGGTGGCGCTACAGCAGCATGATAAATTTAAATGGCTAAAACTTGATGGTCACAAGTCTGACTCACTATATAATTTGCCCTAATATGCCTAGACAGGATTTAATTATTCTCCAAAACTCATCAGCCTATCAGAATGATCATCTATCAGTAAGTTTAGATGGAAGTTCACATCCAGATGCAGGTTTTTGCTAGGTTTGGGGACTCAAAATCCTTTGTTATTTCACCTCACTAATTTATACAACATCAGAAAAAAAGAATACAGTTGTAACCTGAGGTGTCACTGAGGATATGCTTAACTACAGTTCTCTCCTTTTTTTCCCTCTCTGGCAATCTGCCATCAGCATATCAAAAACACTATTGTTTTTGAAATCTTCTCTCAGTTCATAGATAGAATAAAAGAAGTGTCAGTTTGGGGAGGAGTACAGCAGAACGGAGGCAAAATCAAAGAAACAACAGATTATTGATTTGGAATAATGATAAATGTTGCTTTTGCTCCAGATCACGGCGAGGTGTGTTCTTGATCTAGTCTTTTCATATCTTAATGAACATGTCTTCAGGGACTATGAAAAAGTGGAATGTACTTTGAGTGAATTTTGTGTGTATGTGTGTGTGTGTCTGTGGTGTGTCTTCTTTGAAAAAGAGAGAGAAAGAGAGAGAACATGAACTGTGTTTCAGTTTTAGTCCAAATTTCTCACTACACTTCTGAATATAATTTATCATGTAAACTCAAACCTTGTCTATCATTAAAAGAAACATGTAATGAAAGTCATCACACACAATCAGTCATTCCTGTCTCTTTCCTGCTCTCTCGCTCGCTCTTCCTATCACGCACACATACACACAAATGATGAGGAAAAACGAATGTTAGGTCATAAAATTTCACATTTTACCAATGTGAAAGTCGAACAATGACAGAGATAAATGCTGTATAAGATGTGTGTGTGCGCGTGTGTGTGTGTGCATGTGTGTGTCGTGTGTGGGACAAAGCCATTATGCCCTCCTGTCGCTTCCCACATTCTCAAATTCTACACCTCTACAACAGGAAATAAATAAGTAATACATCATATCATGATGTGTGATTGAAGTGGCTCTGAGTGAAGAGCATCACCAGATGAAGTGAAGTGTTGAAAAGACTGATTAGTTTTGCTTCACTGAGGTCTTATTTAGTTATTTAAGTGCCACTAAAAGCATGAGAGACTTGTGTCACTTTATGCTGGGAGGACGGAGGAGCTGAAGGGTGATTTGATAAGAGCTGAGAGAGCAGTACTGACCCCCCTCCCTCCCAGTTTTTCAGACCTTCGCTGAAAATCATGATACTTCCGGTGGCTCCAATCATATTCTCCGCAAGCCAGCGCGATATTTATGGTGGAATGCCCACAGCCAAAGCTAATATTATGAGGTTCCACCGTGCCATCCATATTGTTTTACCTCCCGTTGCCTGCGGTGAGGAATAAATAAAGTGCCTGCCGCTGTCGAGCGGCATTGGCAGACTTGGCTTTCAAAGCGCTCTTCTAGCAGGCTGGAGAGAGGGCTGGGCTGCAGAGAAGGAAGAGATGGGAAGAAAGAGGGCTGTCACTTTAGGTTGGGTAATTTTTTGACGTGCCCGTCAAGGCCTTGACAAGGGGAATGTGGCCAGCTTGTACATTAGAGTGGGGCTCACAGGCAGCGCAGCACTGGGGACAGGTAGTAATGCAGTCCCAGAGAGTGCTGCTCATCTGCTCACACTATGTCTGCTACTTGTCTGGTGCCACACAAGGATGCTCCCCATCACCCTGATCCACTCCCCCATCCCTCTGCAGAAATCACTTTAGTCAGTGAGGGAAGAATCCATTTACAATGTGTGCTTTATAACATCTCCTTGACAATGCAGTAGTGGATTAGAGACATTTGTGATGAATCTTTTATAAGACTTTTTCCCCCCCATCTTTCTTTTCCATGTGCACAGGCTTTCTGGGTCCTGCCGCACCACATGCACACGTGTCTGTTCGGATGTCATCGCAGTGAGATACGGAGAGGAGATAGTAGTGGGTACTCGCACAGCAAAAAAAAAAAAAGNAAAAAAAAAAAAAGGAAAAAGGAGAGTGATGCCGAATCGTCAGAGCGGGGGCATTAAAATTTATTCGTAAGTCACAGCGGCTGCCATGATAGCAGCATGGAACTTTACTTTGAAAATGAGCATCACTTGTCCTCTCAGTCATCCACTTCCCTCACAACCAAGACAAGTGCTCTCTGTCCTCATCAATTCTTCACTGCCATTTTGACATTCATTTCACTCATTTGCATAACTGCTCCCTGTGTCACTTGTTTTCACTTTCGTCTGAGTTTTAGCACAGCATTCCCTTTCCCTTAACTTTAACATGCTGCTTTAAAATTAATGCCTGCCCATAGATATATATCTAAAGTTGACATGATGTTGTTCTACATTATTCCCTTTGAAAAGCGATTTTGTTCATACTTAAAGGTACTCAGCACTCGGTGGGTGTGGAGGTACAGGCAGCCACACACACTTGGGCTAACAAACACACACTTGGTGCTCTGCCCTCGGCATCTCTTCTGTCTCACTACAGAAGAGTGTTAGAATGGTGTTAAAATGGCAAGATACACACTCAGTGTTACAATCCTGAGAATCTGAATGCTGCTTTTTAATACATGGGCCTCTGATGCGCAACAGCTTAGAACTTTATTCTAACCAGAGAATTTGAGTTTATGGCTAAGGCTGTTGGTTTTAGCAGACACTGCGGCTCTGAAAGTTGCCACATAGTCGCTTATCAGCACTTCTTATCAAATAGTCACAAAGCAACGAATGCTGTGTTTTGAGTCATCTTTCTATTTATTCTATGGGATGACGGCTGAATAGATCCTTTTTCTGCCTGTGCTGGAGTTGGCCAGTTTTCAGATGGCTGCAGCACATGAGCTACTCATCCTTTTTTCCACTTCAGTCTCACCTGTCCCCCCCATTGTCCATTTGAAAGAGAAGCAACAGCAGAATCTGAGAGTGAGTCAATGCAAATGCAGCATGAAAAATATTAAAAATTGATCACCTTTCCGTTTGAATTCAAGGTAGGAATCACTCTCCATAAGCAGGCCTGTCTCTTTAAATCACAGGAACTGTCGCTTCTGTGACTGCCTGTTTACAAAGTATGAGGCTGAAAATGAGACCTGCTCCCTGCGGACAACCTCCTTGTATAAATATAAATAATGAATATTAGATAAATAATTTCTGCCCTTTAATAATTCAGAACGCAATGAAATTCACTTATACCATGAAACTGGAGAATCTAACTCAAAGTAGATAGTGCAGTAGTACAATAGGGGTTATACAGTAATGTGGTGTGTGGCAGAGAAGAACAGGACAGGTTAGACGCCTTGATGACCCTGTGGTCACCTGAACAAATTCATATACAGGTGGGCAGTGTATCCTCAGATTCATATATATATGCTGTAGCCAGGCTGCCATTGTATTCAGAAGAATAATTTAATAACCTTCCCTGCAAATAAAAATATATTTACAGCCTCGGAGCAGCAGGTAAGCTAGAGCCAGCAAAGGCTGCACATCCATGAGGAAAGGTAGTTATTGGACATGGGAGTCTGGCTGAGCATGAGGCAGCAGAACACGCTTCTGCTCAGCTGCCTGGGTGTCTTCAGGAGGAAAAGAGGGTGGAGATTTGATAAATGGTTAATTATGAAAACCCTTGTGCCAAAGCTAAAACTGTAATTAGCCTTAATTGGCTAATTGGATAGAATTAGTAAATGACATGAGCGTAATTGCCCTTTTTTCAAGGCAAAATTAAGTGTGTAGCTACGGCCACGGCAATGACTAGAGTCATTTTATTCCTTTTTAAAGGACACAATTAAATAACCTGTCATGAGGTTGACCCTGAGCTCAGTAACTGCACTGACTTTTAGTTTCTTCCTGTTTTTTTTTTCTTTTTTTTTTCCTGACTTGTAAAATCTCATTAGACTAGATCTTTTGCCAGCTCTGTTTCTAACTAAATTCCCAGCGTACGACTCCAGTAGTGTTACTGACCACTGTCACAGAGCCAAAAATGTAATGAGTAAGTAAGTCAAGATTTTCTTTCCAACTTGCTGATTCACACCAAGGAGACTGATTGTGCAAAGACCTTCATGCCAACTCTGAGACAGTCAGCTGAAACAAGAAGTACCTCTCTCTCTTTTTGCCCTAACACACAAACACACACAGTGTTAGAGCAGCTCAGCTCAAGGTGTTCAGACTCTCTGCTAATAACACCATCTAGAATTCATGTCCTCCAAATAGGTTAATGTGTTTTTGCCCAGAGGGCACTATCTACCTCAACAGCAGAACTCTCTCTTGCTGCACTTCCATTAAGCAATAACACTGCTGCTATTAGCTGCTTTGGTGTGTATGGGGGCAGAGAGTGAGAATCTGAGCGTAAGTGTGTATGGGCACAGTTTTATAAGTGTATGTGTGTGTGCATGCGCATCAGAAATGTGCTGTGTAGTTCAGGGTGTTGCTACCTGCCGCTGCCGACTGTGTTGTGTTAAGTGTTGCAGGAGAACAATGTTATGGCCCCTGACAGCTTGTTAAGACTCCACTATGTTGGAGCTGCTCCCACTGTGGGGTATATTAGCACTGTCAAATATGCCGCACGCACACACACACACACACACACACACACACAAGCACACAGAAAANCTGTCAAATATGCCGCACGCACACACACACACACACACACACACACACAAGCACACAGAAAAACCTACAATTACACGTTGTTGTTTATAAACACAAAGTGTAAAGCGTTAAGTGAAACATGACAGAAATCCACTTTAACACAGAAAATGGGATGCTGTCATTCACCAAGAAGATTAGGCTTTTATAAGAGATTGGATACCAAGCTAACAAGGTTATTTGCTTTGTTTTTAGTGTGTATGAAGAGGAAAACAAAGAAACCCGAAAAGTTTATACAAAACAAAAGGTGGAAAACCCTTGCAAAAATTATCATGATGATATAAAAAAAATGTTTTTTAAATTTTATTTCAATCATGCTTAACACGTTCAAATCACGACATTTAAGACTGCTCACATAAAAGACAAGTACTAACTGAATACAAAACAAAAAGCCGTGGATACACAGTTTTGATTGAAAAGGTATATGCTGAAGCCAAAGCTTATTATGATGACCCTTCACACCCTGCATAGACGTACTCACTATATACATATTCAACTTTGTTATAAATCTGCAAGAAGTTTTTTTTTATGAGCTACATAACTTTTTTTTTCTTGTTTTGTTTAGCTTTTTGTCCCCTTTTTGTGCATTTAAACTTTTAATTTTTTTTGTAACTCATCAAGTAGGTAAATCATTTTAAATCATCACTTTTGCAGCAAGTACTTTTTAAGATTTTTTTTTGTTTGTTTTCTTCTTCTGCTGTTTCACATCCTAATATAGTGTCTCTGCTCTGGCTTTGTCATAACTGATGTTTGTTCGTATGTGCTTAAGAAAAGCCCATATCCTGTTCACCAATTTAGATTTATGAGCTTTTCACTTTTGTGATTTAGTTTATAATTTTGTTGATTTAAAATGGTGATCGACAGAATGCTAGCAGCCTTACATTCATTTTTTTAATTAAAATATTTATAATTTTAGAGACTTCCACATATCTATCATTTTTGACTTTAATATTACCTTGTTACCTTCACTAAATCTGAATTATGTCACTTTGCAACAAGTTCCTCCACTACATCTAACATTTTTTCTATCAAGTTACAAATTGAAAGTTTAAGTTGTGTTGAGTACCAGACTGGTGCAGCCATTGACCATTGTCAAGATCTAGTCATGGCTTCTGTGTTACAGTGAATGTAGATAGAAGAGTAAAACTATCATGACGAGGAGATAAAAATGCACTGAGATGCAACAAAGGAGTACTGTGGTCATGGTGCTTCGTTGGTTCTCATGCTCACATTTCAGATTTGAGGGGAAAATAATATTTAGAGAAAATTTGTATATATATATATAATATATATATATATATATATATATATATATATATATATATATATATATATATATAATATGCATTTTGGGTGACAGTGTTGTCAGGGCCATTTTTCTGTTTGCTTAATTTAAACTGTAACCTTAAATTTAATGTTAAGAATTCAATTAGGTTTTTGATATTAAAAACTGTTATTAACATGACTGCTGTTGTTTGCTTGAGATTTTTCAGTTTTACCTTATTCCACCTGCCTTTATGTTTCACCTTGTAAAGAAATAATCTCCACTCCACAGAAAAATATGAACTTGTGTCAGTAACACTGACTGACACATTTCTGGCAATTATTTGTATGAGTAACGACCTTTATAGCATGTAAAGCATTTGGGATGTAAATAATAAAATATAGTATAAGTTAATTTCAGTATGTGATAGCGTTGTATAAGGTGAAGGCACTGTTTATTAAATGATTTTATGTGATTGTGTGTATGTAAATATGTGTATACATATATATATATACACACACACACACACACACTTATTTACAGTGTAAAAAATAATTTTCTTTATTCTAGCCTTCTGTTAAATGTTAGGCCCTGGTTGAAATTGATACAGCATTTAAATAATATGTTTTTGTTGCAGATAAATATACTGAAATAAAACATTGTCTATAACAGTTACTAACATTTTCTGAATGGGAACCTGGAATGAAATCATGCTCATCATTTTTTTTTTTTTTTTTTTTAATGGCTGAAGTTTTTCATGTCAATCAATATTGTCACTTTTCTGATCATCTCTGTAGACATTTTTTTGTTATTACCTAATCTTGCAGTATTTCTGAACATTCAAACATGTCAACATGTGTGCAGTTATTTCACCTCCCCCAGCAGGTGTTGAATGTTTAGTGTCAGTCTGACCCCTAGTGGCAGTGAAATCCTCCTGCTGGTACAGCTCTCATCAAAAGTACACAAAAACCATAAAAAGAAAATATCAACAAAATTTGAATACATTTTGCTAAATGAATAAATCCTCTACTGAGATGTTTGTATTTCATTTCAGCAACACATGTCCTGGATTGTTTTGCAGAAAGTATTCAAGTTGAAATGCCTGAGGCTCCTAGCAGTGGTCTGTGAACATTTATTTGTATTTAAGTACTTGGCTATTATTCATAATGTTTGATGCCAGAGTCAATAAAGGACTGGACAGAAAAGTGAGTTAAACTGCTCTCAATTCTCTGAGCTGCAGTGCTTGTGCCTTTGACAGCAATAACTCAAACATTTAATAAGTATTAAAGCCTGCACGAGTCCTCAGAGACACAATGCATACACATGATAAATTCAGTGGCTGACTGGACCAGCCCATACTGTTGAGAGTAAAATAGATCTGACCAACTTGGAGACAGCAGAACTAATTAAATGGATAAAAGATATATTTGGCCTCCACAGAGTATGTAAAATTAATAGGAGACCAAAGGACTTGCCTCTAAGCCACTTCATCCACTCTACAGCACTGAGCTGCTACAGTGGATTGAGTTTTGATGGAGGGCAGATGAGTCTGTGCTCGCCTCTGTGTACAAGTTTGTAAGGGTACCTGCTTGTGTTCATGCAAAATTAATGCGTACTTGTGGGTGAATTCTGATTCTTAGCCATACAAAAGAAAACATTTGTTATTGTTTACTTTATCCTGTAACATTATTTTATTTGCATGTAATCTTGCTAAAGAAAAAGTGTTTATCTTGCATTCATTTGATGGATATCCTGCAAACACGAATAATCATACATGGACAAAATAACACAAACAAATTGTGTAATTTAATGTGAGGCCACTGAACATCCTACAATAAACAATATCTTTATGATTTTATGTTGAGACTGTCAGAGAGGTGTTAATTTAACTCCATGCCCCCCCCCCCCCCCNCCCCCCCAAGTCTCTGCTGTTTTGTCAAAGGGCTGATGAAGTCTGGGGTTATACCTGTATGTTCATACTGGGTACACAACTCTTATTGATAGAAAACACAACCCTCTCACTTCCACTTTTGCTCAGCTCCCAATTTATCCCAGTAACCCAGTGAGACCAGAGACACAGAAAGGACACAGAGGAATAGAATAGCATAGATATCAACATGTTTCAGAGAGGTGTTGATGCAGATATAATTTTTGACACTGTAGGTTGGAGTATTGTTCTTAATTGCATTACATTGGAAAGTGTTTCTGCCTGCCTTCATGTGACTTCTGAGGTACAGTTGTAGTTAACACAAGACACCAATAGAGGGCGTGCCACAAATGTCACTGCTGCAGCTCTCAAAAGAGGCCCAGACCTGCCAACTCGTCTGGCCTTGACCATGCACTTGGGAAGCCATCATTTATTTTTGGAGCCGTAGGCTGCATGGCAGCTGAGAGACTGACGGAGGGTGAGGTGGTGGGAGGGTAAAGGAGAGAGAGAGGAGACGCAAGGAGAGGAAGGGGAAGCGGGTCAATGTATGCCAGCGCCAGTGACACAAAAAGCATTGTCCTGATTTAATGGCTGTGAAGTCTTGCCTCTCCCTGGTCCAAGAAGCTGCTGATGTTTAATTAGGCCACACACACACATTCACATACAAACACCAAAATGCCGCACATACACAAACACATACACACACCTCACCCCNCCACCCACCCAAATCAGCCTTGCCTGGATTCCAGCCTCAAGCAAAGATGATTCAATCCAACTCAGCCGCCGCGAGAGATGAGTTATGAAGATAGAAGGTTTTGTTGTAGCAGCACAACATATTCAGTCACTTCAACAGTATGAAGGCCATAAAATTGTCACCAGGCTCTAATGTGAAGAGTTAAATCTCTGATGAGTCATCAAGTGTAAAAATCAAACAGGCCCATGGTCTATGATTCATAACTGTACAGGGAGTTGTAAGCTATGCGCTGTAATGACAAAGGGAAGAAAGCCAAAGAGCAGCAAGGGAGAATTCATCCCTGAATATGCTTTTTATGTGGGCTGGTAAAACACTGTCATTGGGAGTGTGTGACAGGTATGACTGATTAAACTGCTATGATTTATGCATTTTAAATAGCGTTGACAAGGTGGTACTTTGTATATTTAGGTGACATTTTATACATTATTAGAAGCACTGTGTACTGTATAAATGGTAGAATGTAATAATTACTAAGTGGGATTTTTCTCTCTTTTTGAAAATTATTTCTTTTTAATCTATAATCCAAAATAGTGTGACTGAATGACCTTGTGCATGATGTAGAACACTGATTGCCTTGTACAGATATGAGCCCACATTGAGAAGGATACACAGACAGCATTAATATGTAGGTATAAGTGATAGTATCTCCATTCGTATTCCTTTGGTGCAGGACCCAAATGAGCACATGTCCCATTTGTACAGGTTTCTGCTTTTTAAAAAGTGATACTGCTCATTCTGTTTAACATAGTAGGAAATTCAGTGTGAAAAGCTGGATGAATATTTTACTGTCTTTTTACGCTGAGAAACACACATACAAGACAAACTCATGTACAACNCCCCCCAATAAATATATGCCAAAGTGCTTCTTCAAGGAATTTACATCCAGATGTATTAAAATTACTTTCTCCATTATCTGGAAATGCATATTTCTTAATTATTCATTGTAAGGCATTGATGCACCCAGGTCTTTTAAATTTTTTATTTCCACACAGCTTCAAACAGTAAATCTTGTAAAGGGGACCCAGTTTTGGGGTGTGGGAATTGCTGCAGGGAAAAGCTGACAGGATTTTGAGTCTCCAGGCACCTCTTGCTTTTTCATTACGGCAAAGCAACGGAACAAATCCAGGTCAATTAAAATAAGAAACAAGGGGCTGCTGCAGTACGTAAAAGCAGTTCTAATATCTGCCACAAGAGGGCACAAAGCGCTTAGACATGGATTGAAAATTTACAAAGCACTTTGCAGCTCAACATAGCATGTAGATAACCAAAACTTCGCCTTACACATTTAATTCAAGGTTATACAAGTGTTTCCTGAGCAGCATCTTACATCGATCAGATACATAATCATAATAAAGAAAATAATATGATGTAAGAATGTTGTTAGTTAATGCGTGCTTAGTTAAAAGCTCTGGCTTCGCTGTTGTCAGTTCATAAAGTCTGTCAGATGCCTCCTCTTCCAGGTCTTACCTATTCCCTATAAAAGCCGCTCCTCCAATCATACTGGTGCCTTCTGCCAGAAATATGTGCCACAGAGCATCCTCCATTTTCTCTGATGGTTGTTAAAAACTCTCAAAGTGACACACCCATGTAAAAAGCATCAGTGGCTAACCTGGGGAGTGTCACATTGAATTTAACAGCCTCTTGTTCCTCCGTTCAGCTTTATGGAAAACTATATCTCCATGTGAAAGGTGTTCTCCCTTGACTGTCTCGTAATATGTTGTGACACAGATGTTCACAAACTCACACACACACACATACACACACAGGAAAGAGACCCAGCTCAGGCCCAAGACTGAAATGCTGTAATCGTGTTTATGATAGTGCCCTGACTCTGATACTGGCCTTAGTCCAGTATGCAAGTGTGTGTATGAGAGAGAGAGATGAATTAGGTGGTTTAGAATGTGTTCTCGTATGCGTGTGTGTCTGTGTGTGTGTAGACTCCTTATGACCTCCCTGATGGCCAGAGATGGGCTGAAGTCATAACTCTTCTGTCTGGCTTTACCCTTGAGCAATATCACAGGCACTCTGAGCCGCACAGAGTGCAGCAAGTCAAACCACCGAGCTTCTCTCAATGACTGTGAACACACACTGACACAAACGCACACACACACACACGTGAAGGCATTCTAGTTTGAACATTATATCCTGCTGTCTTTGGTGCAACTGAAAACAAATGCCACTACTAAGGAGGAATTTTGTGTTTAATCATTTTTGTCAAAGTCAAAGCTCAGTTTTCAGAGTATAGTAGACAAATTCAAGCCATAATAAATATGTTTCCAAACTGCTGTTGGATGATAGTATCTCACTGAGGGTAAAGGTTCATTCCACAACTCCTGACTGCAGTACAAACATTTCCGCTTCCTCAACAGTTCACCCAGTGACACAACAGCCGCCTGTGGCCGTTAGTCTGAAAGGAAACAACAACAAAGTCCTCCTTTGCAATACCATTACCATTTTGGGTGCTTGCCAACAACACTCTGGATTACCTTGCATGGCAGACGAATTGGCAATCAGAACGCCAGTGTAATGGAGGCTAATTGCCTGAGTGCAGGGTTAGTTTGTATTTCATGCAAATCTCGTGTGTATTGTAGTGAAACTTGGCTGACAACAGGACAAGCAAAAGCCATTCTGAAGCAAAAAGTGATTGAAAATGTTTTTTTGACAAAGGCTGTTTTCCTGATTCGCATTGATTATTTTGCACAAGCTCAGATGATTGCATGCTCAAGTGGGATACTGTCTTGTAAATTAAGCTTTTGAGACAGTGATTTGTTACCATTTAACAGCTTTAAATTTCACACTAGCATGTAGTTTGAATCTGTAAAGTGTTTCCTTCAATAGTAGATTAGTGTAGGGCATTAATCTGAAGAGTATATAATGCTTCATTTAATTAAGAATAATCATCACATGCTAACTTAGTGCTTTCCTCCAAAAATTCATCTTCCAATTTTAAAAAGTTTGAGAAATTAAGTCACAATGCACATATAAAAATGTACCCAACCATCGTCATGTCAAATATTATGTGACATATATTATTTTGTTACATTCTTTATACAAGATCAGATGTTTGAAGAAAATAATCCCCAATCCAAAGCTAAATTTATGTTCTTTAAATTTTGGCAAACATAGGAGATCATTTTAGGACAGTGGTTCACAAACTGTGGTGCGTTACCACCAATGGTACTTGAAGCACCCCCTGGTGGTATGCTGGATGACTGTAAATTTCTGCAGAGAATCAAAATTCAATTTTGTGGCAAATTAATCACAAATACAATGAGTTTCTTTTTTTAGTTTATTATTTTAAGTAACAATTTGTTTTTATATATACGTCTGTTTAACATGATATCGGTGTCATTTTGGTGAGATGCTGCTGAGGTGGTTTGGTTTGCTCAGAGGTGGTACTTGGTTCAAAAAATTTGAGAACCTCTGTTCTGAGACAACGAAAACTATCAGGCACCCTTTTCTCCCCTTTGAGGCCTCTTGTCACTTTTTCACAGATACGACACAACATTCACACAACAAACAATCTGTCCTGTCAGGAAGAATATGATGATGTGCTTGGCATTCATATCCATCCATCTTATTGTGGTTTAGGTGGCAGTTTGGTGAAAAGGGTTTATTTTGAATGCACAAGGATGCTTAGTCTGTGCATTCAAAATAGACCCTTTTTTGTGGGACAGCTGAAAAGCCCTTGGGGGTCAAAGTTCAAAGATGCAAGTGGGCGCTGTTACTGTCCCATGCTTGACTTTAGCTGCTCTAGTAGTTCTGTTGTTGTGCATATTCACCCGGTGAAATGTGTGCATAGTGAATGTTCTGGCTCTCCAGCCTCCTGAAGGGTACCTAGTTCCTCTGCCCTAACCCTGCCATCTGCATCATGCTTCCATCTGCAGCCAAGATAAATCATGGAAGCCCTGTCCACACTGGGAATAGCTCCTTCCAGATAAGAAGGTAAGGGGTTACATTCCCGGTCAAGGTTGACTCTCCTCGGGGCTAAATGAAGAGCCTAGGGGTTACAGAGCTGTCCAGACCAGCACAGGCTCTCATACTCAATTAGGATCAAAACAACCATCAAACCTGAACTTGAATTTAGGTTAGTGAAATACGATGAAGTGCAACAAAGAACTTTCAGGATCAAAGTGATACACGATAAATACACGGTAACATATGCTCCGTGCTGATATTTTAGGAAGGGAATAACCATAATTGATGAATAGATTGCTACATAAACAACTGAAGGGTTCAGATTAATCAGTATCAATATAGTCTGCCACTGTTGTGCTGTTTTAAAAGACCATACCAGCCATTTTGCATGTTTGAGCCTAGTATTCAATTTTCATACACGTAACATTACTGTCAACCATTTCCCAAAGCATACTACTGAACAGTGAATTAAAAAAAAAAAAAAAATGTTTTCTTACCTTCCAGACTGTGATTGGTTTCAGTTCATCTGGTACGCCATTAAAATCAACTTGTTGATACTTGAAATGTTCTTGGGATAGGTAATTGATTATCATGAACAACACGTATATGTAGGGTTTTTTATTTTTCAAAGTTATGTAATTTTAGCATTTAAGCGCAATAAAAAGCATGGAGTGATCTGAAAAGGCTTCCTAGTGATGCATTCAAGTGCTGCAGTGAAGAACTGACAACAGGAAGCACTTACAGATCACACTTTTTATTGCACTTAAACGCTAAAATTGCGTAACTTTGGGACTTGTTCGCGATGATGGGTTACCTATCCCAAGAACGTTTCAAGTATCAACAAGTTGATTTTAATAGTGTACCAGAATGAACTGAAACCAATGGCGGTCTGGAAGGTAGGACAAAAAATTTTTAATTCATTGTTTCAGTAGTATGCTTTGAGAAATGATTGCCAGTAACATTACGTGTATGAAAATTGAATATATTAGGCTCAAACATGCAAAATGGCCGGTATGGTCCTTTAAGATATTTGTTTATTCTGTGCTAATCTATGTGCACCTCTGACACCCAGCCAGTGGATTGTGAGAGGAGAGACAGTGTGAGAGGTCAGTGTCATCATTTACATCCTAAACACATGACAGGCTGAGGTTAAAGCTGGTCAAGTTCACATAGGACAGACACACACACACACACACACACACACACACACACACACACACACAGAGAAGGCCAGAGAGGTGTTGACTGAACTAGGCTGTAATGTTTGAGGCTGTGTGTTGTGTTGGATAGCACTGGGTGTTGTTGTGTCCACCTCCTGTACATAGTGCTGTATCTCACCAATGTGTATTCAAAAGTTACATTCATGCTTTACTTTGGTACTGCTGAATGTGACATTATAAGAAAATTATGAGAAAAGATTAACTCAAATCTTGCTAATAGCCTAACCTTTAATCCTGAAAAACATTCATATAAAAACATCCACCATAAATTGGTTTTTGCATAGAAGATCAGAAATTTGTCCTTGTCCAAATGAGAATACACCCAACATGAAAAACTGATTCTCAGGTTGTCCTTGTCATTCTTTGGTCCTCTGTGAAAAGGCGAGACAGTCATGCTGCAGTGATCAGTCAGGGTCAAAGTCATCCCCCACATCCCCGCCTCCCTCCTGTCTCTCTGCTGTAGTTTTTCAACTCTGGCAGCTGGTGGTGCTGTAAGACCTGAGTCTCCCTGTCTATCTCCTTCATAACAAGCCTGTCACCTATTCTATCCTCCTTTGTCCTCTCCCCTCCATCACTCACCTCTGCACATCAACACTGAGCCACTGCAGCATCCTCTGCCAGCCCCTGAGCCAGCTTGCTTTGGTGGGGTAAGAAGTGGATTGGTGCCCTACACAAACTAAACCAAACGGAGGGGAAAGGACATCCACACCGATATAACCAAAAATCAATACTCTGATACTGAAACACACATGGACATGCAAATGAATGACTACATCAGTTCACAATGGGAAACATGTTTGGTTCAACAGTATAGTTTGCCACTAGGTCATCTGTGTGAATGGTATTAATTGGGTTCCCTGTGAGTCCACACAGCCAGCGGCTCAGTTATGATTCCAGTGGGTAAATATTTGCCTGTACTAACCTCACTAGGTGCCATAATGATTCTTTGTGTGTGTTGCACCGTGTACAATGTGTTTCTGTGTACATATCACTCAGTGACTGTCTGTGTGTGTGTGTGTTATGTGTCTGGCTGTTACAGCTCAATCCCCCAACATTCCCTCTCTACAGCTGCAGCTCAATAGAGTTTGATCAATAACGCGTCCTTCATTCTCAAGTCGGGCCTGACCTTGGCAGCCTTTTGTCTCCTTCCAGGGGCCAGAGTGCGCATGTACAGGTTGGAAAACAAGACTCAAAAACCCAGTCATGGAAGGAAAAGATTTCCCCTCACTGCCTCCACATAGAGCCTTCTCATTAAGAGCCTAATGAATCATATATTTATAGTGTTCTTATCTTAACGTAATGAGGTGATGCCACTTTTGAACTCATTTGCTAAATTACCGCAGGCCACACTGAAATGAAATAAACTCCCAATTCTTTACATATACTCCTGCATGCATTTTTTGTCAACAGCGTCAATGGAGCTGGAAAGCCAATCCAAACCTTACTCATGAACTGAAAGTCAAGTCAAGTCAAGTTTATTTGTATAGCCCACTATCACATACAATAGTTTAAAGGGCTACACAGCCCCACATATTAATGGTTCCAAACCCAGCCCAAGCTCCCTAAGAAGATGAGGAAAAACTCCCTAAAAACCTTATTATACAGGGAAAAAAATGGAAAAAATGACGAGGGGCAATTCTAAGAAAGATTCCCTCTCCTCAAACGACTGGGTGTGCAATAGGTAGGTGGGGAAGCAGACAAATTATAAAGACATAAAAACAATGAGGCAATAAAACATATGTGAAAGATATAAAACAGCAAACAAAAAAAAATATATAAGTACAAAACAATGCAAATATAAGAAACAGAATAAATTAGCTCGTAGAAAAGACAGGCAGAGAGAAAGAGAGACAGCATCATTGTACAGAAAGCATCTACAGTATGTACTGTCACAGATGACAAAAAGTAGGCTGTATGCGCCATGGTGAATTTGAAAGCACTAAATCAAACCACAACAAAGGGCAGTGGGAGTAGATGTGACAGATCTGTTTACGTTATTACAGGCTGACATAGCCTGCAGGTGGCACCATTTATAGATCAATTTTTCTCTCTAATTTGAATGTAGCTAAAGAAATACACTTCCACATAATCCACGAGTCCTTCGGTCACACTCTTTTGTTAATAATGGATGTTTGAATGGCTTTGAAATGTTTTTTTTTTTTTTTCNTTTTTTTTTTTTTTTTCCTTGCACAGGTACACGCTGAATCTGTTCAAAATAAAGAAAAACAGATGTTCAAAATGCACCAAGTTCATTTTAGATGCATGGTACATCATACATCCCTAAGCTGTAGAACATGTATATTTTACTGGATACTGGCAAAGTTGAGATGCATAGTGCATTGCTGGTTAAAACAAACCATCATCTTAAGTCATCATAAGAGGCTAGGATACTGTTACTATATAATATTTAATGCATAAACAAGACAACCAGATTCAAGATGAATAGCAAATATCCAGCCTCATTTGCAAACTTGGGTTCTTTTCATTTTTTTATTAATTTCAATAAGATTTTTTTTTTTAATTACACCATGAGTTGAACTCATATAAAATGTAATATACAGCAACTGCCGCACAATGTGCAGCGTACATAACTGACTTAGTAATAGTTTCTGTAAGCCAGTCCTATCAAGATCTATTACAAAATTAGAAAATTACTACTGACAAATGTTCTAATCCTTCTGAAGCCTTGTGGTGAAATGAGATTTGGTTACTTTTGTTGCTGCAGGGATCAACTCTGAGTAAAAGATTTAGCCACAAATGCTCATGTTTTATTCACCCCGAAGCCTGATAGGCGCTATTCATGAATTACGTTAAGTTAATACAATATGAATGAGAATTCCTCCCAAACACCTCAAAAAACACTTTACTACTGCCCATATGAGCTGTTAAAATTATTTTATTTTCAAGTTAATCTTAAGTAAGCTGCTCTTCAATGAGAATGAGAATCATCCACTAGCAACACATTTTTATTCATGACCTGGCAAAAAGGTCCCTTTGTGTAACCTTTATTTTTTCTGCAATCAAATACAGTTTCTATAACTTCTTGTGTTATTAATGTATTTAAATAATATTCACCAAATCAAACACAAATCAAAACTTTATTCAGCTATTCTACTTTTACAAATCCAAACATTCTCAATGGTTTCATGAGTTACAAAACATAAGACAGTTATTCACTGACATATCAAATTCTGAAAAAATAAAAATACAACGAGAACACAAAATTGTCTTCATTACACTTTCCTTTTCTGGGTGCTGATGTACAGAACTATGGAGGGAAAAGAAAAATAAATTAAAAACTTTAAAATATGTAGCTTGTCTAAGAAACACAGTTACCAATATGAATTTGTTGATATTCTTTTTTTCTTTAGTTTGTGGTCATCTCATATGTTCTGTATCATTTAACATGCCATACTTTATCTCTCTTGATTTACATCTCTTAATGTACATCAAGAGAGATAAAGTATTCTTTACTACAAGGCAAAGAATCCTGGTAGTGAATGAATAAGAATCAATATTTACTATATGGTAAATACTATTTGGGAAATGGTTGTCAGTAGCGTAACCTGTATGTGGATGTATATATTGGGTCAAATATGCACGATCGTCATTACACACAATGTGTGTTGAACTGCAGTCAAGTTATCCAATTGTATCAGAAGCTAAATTATAGCAAAAGCCTTTATCAACCCACACATTTTTTACAAAAATAAGCCTATGTTTGGCTCCTGGCCGTTTATCATGCTGAGCACTCCACAGGCCACCATGACTCACATTCAAGAGGGAATCATACATGCACAGCCTGGATTAGTGTCTGTGGTATCTACACTAAATCTGTGACTTAATTTTAAGAAACTGGCTTTTTAAACGGTTATTCAGAGTATTGTGGTGGATAACTTAACAGCCATCAAATTAACAAATCCAAATCCAAATCTAAGCCAAAGCCTATATCATAGAATTAATGTAAAAATTATTATATATTTGACCTGATACTACTAGTTAGGATATCAGATTTCTTTTTCTCCTTTATTATTTTCTACTGCAGTTTGTGAGAAGCATTTGTCTGAAGGAGAAAAGGCAAAAGTTTTTGAATCATTACTGACTTAACCTGGGATGCATCAAATACTTATTTTCACTGTCAATTATGCCTCTGATTTTAATCTGATTGCAAATTAATGCAGCAGCTTCTAACCATCCAATAACATTTCTTTTGACTTTAACTTTAATAATAAATTTGGGTAAAATGCAGATCCTTTTAGCTACATCAACTTAAAAATGAGAGCTAAGTATTGTTTGGTGAATCTGGAACCATGTGGAAGGAGAGTGACTACAGTATGGCTCTATATGTTGTGGTGACAACTGATGCATGTTTTTGCTCTGTTTTGCTCAAATCTAATTTTTTTCCAAAAGTAATTCTATGGGGCAGCTGCATATTGAAGGTGGTACAGCAACCCAAACCCATGCTAGCATCCTAATGGGCATCTTAGTAGAGCAATAGTAGATCTATAGGAGTGGGGCAGAAAATTGGTGTTCATAGAAGAAGAATAATGCATAAATATTTAAGAGACACTACTGTGCACAGGTGAGTTTGATGAATAGCACTGAGAATTAATCAATATGTTAATAATCATCAATTAATCATTTTAGTCAGGATACGCTGATTTTCTGTGATTTATTCATATCATATAAATCCACTGTGCTTTTTATGTGCTGTTAGGACAAAATAAGAAAAGTGAAGGCACAGCCATGGACTCTTTCAGCTAAACCAATTGCATGTATGATTAAATAAATTTCAGTCCTAATGAGAACCTTGTAATGATAACACAGCTTGTGAACACTTGCATAAAAACAACCATTACACATTTCTGTTCAAAAACACCAGCACTTCAAGTCCTGGAAAGTAAAAATGTACAACTCTAAAATGAAATGAAGGGTCTTACCATTGTTTCCTCTTAGAAAAGCATCTCCATACTTGTTCTTCAGCTGACCATTTACATATTCCTCTGTCTGCTCTATGGCAATGTTCATGTAACCATCCAGGCAGGCCAGGACACCTACACACACACACACCAACCACACAGAGAGGGAGGCAGAGAGAGAGAGAAACAGACACACCACACACTTTAGCAAAATATTTGTATGCTTTCAAAGCATACAAATATTCTGCACTCCATCACTCTAAAAATAAAAACCAAGTTATCAGACTGTTGCTGTGATAAGTTACCTCTGTAATCGACTCCAGAGTTCAGTTTGACCACTACTGGTCTCCCAATGATCTGCTTCAGAAAGTCGCTGGGGGTCTGCTTTCTGAGACTCATCCTGACTGCGCTCTAAAAGGGGACCAAAACATAGCACTTGTAACGGGTTAGACCAGTTAGCTACATTAGCTGATTAGCTCGTTCATTGGCGTTCATTAGCAGTCGATTAAACGATTACAAAAAGAGTATCGTGCATAGTAGCGTTTGTGATAGGACCTGCTAGCGAACCATGTTAACGTCACACACCGTAGGAATAATACAGGCTGTGAAATGCTAGTTAGCATAGCCAGCTAAGTTCTATTATGGCAAAAACTATGCTTATGCGTATTGATATGAGAGACTCGTTATCCACGTATGCACTTCACATACATTTAGAAGAACTGAAGCGGACTGTATTGCATCTAGAAAAGATTTGTTTAATTTTTTTTCATATATATTAGCTTTGCATGTGAGTTAGCATTTCACCTACCTGTACGTTCACTGAACGATTTGGGTTGGCGTGCATGGACCGACTGACCAATCAGAAGCTTCAACTACCCTCAGCTGTACGGATACTGAGTAGGGACAAAAAGATCTTTATACAGTCTAGCGGTACTGCACGCACTTTTTAGGCTTTAATGGCAACGAAAGATCTAACATTCTTTGGGTCTTATGTTTTGGGTATTTGGTTCTAATATTTGCTGAAAGTCATTGTTGAGGAGATACTCTTCATGTAGGATATGAAGTATTTGAGTGTTTTGTAATATATAGCATACAAACATATTTAGTCAGGGAAATGTACATCATACATTGGAATATAATATTTATTTGTACATTTTACCAAGCAACTAGTAAAGTTATGGTTCTATCCACATTTGAGATATACACAGATAGATAGATAGATAGATAGATAGATAGATAGATAGATAGATAGATAGATAGATAGATAGATAAAAACAGTTCATCTAGGGCTGGGAAATAAGGGCAAAATTTGCAACCTATTCTGATAGCAATATTTCCACTTTTTTATCAAATAGGGAAACAATGTGGTCTAATTTTTTTTTCATCAAGATGATCATAATTTTCCAAAAAATAGGTTCAGAAGTTTTAAAGATCCCAAATTGTGATACATTTTAAGAATTTTACTCTTTAATTTAGACATGAAAAATGGGAAACAGAATGTCATATTGTGAGAATTTTGTTCCTTAATATAGAAAGATGATTTAAAAAATAACATTAATTAATTTTAAAAAAATCAGCTCTACCTTCATACAATATAATGCACAGAATGTTACAGATTGGTGTGCAACAATACATGGGGGTGATTTTTNTTTTTTTTTTTTTTTTTTTTTTTTCTCTGTGGATTTTTTTTAAAAACAGAGCTGCACAGAGCCATACAAACTCTGACAGGCTTGATGGAAATTGGCTGCTGCTGGACCCTGGGCCTGTCGCTGGATACGAGATTTAACAGGCTGTGGGCTGATCTGACGAGGAGGAAGAGGAGAGATACCTGGATCCACACATAGCCAGCACAGTGTCTTGGAAAGAAAGACATAGTAAAAGTATACAAATATAGTAAAATATAAATATATATATATATATATATATATAGCTATTGGAAATGCCTCAGTAATCATTTTGCTGACAAATGTGTCTTGACATGAAGAGGTCATTTTCATTTTCTGAAATGCACCCAAACTAATAGCCAAACTTTGACAAAGGCCAAAGGACTTTGACAAAAACTATCACAAATTCTCATTTGTGATAGTTTTTGCTTAGAATAGGTCTACTTCCCTTAATATAAATCACTATTATATTACTGTAACAGAAGCTTGTTGTAGTTTAGAATTTTATTTGTTATTATGATAACATTTGATATTACTAAAGGAACTTCTGCATCGACATGTGTGTAATATCCTTTTAAAATGTACTGTATGTAATATAATTATTTATTGTAAAAGTAATAGCAAATAAGCAGCCTCTACTTTTGAGGACCTTTTCATTATTCTGTATATGGCATAGCTGAATTGTGAAGAAAAAAAGAGAATCTACCATCTGATAAAACTGGTTGCTGGAAACATGATCCACAGACTGCGCAGCAGAAAAATGGTGTAGGGGGAAAAGAGGGGTGAAATGGTGGAGTGGAAGGTAGAAAAGGATAGATGGAGGGAGCATGTTCCAGTACGTGTTAACAGAGAGAGAGAGAGAGAGAGAGAGAGAGAGAGAGAGAGAGAGAGAGAGAGAGATGGAAGAGGGGGAGGATTCTGAGAGGTAGAATCATAAAGTACTTCTTGTGTGTCTAGACAGGTTGCTTGTTAGCAGGGCATGGCTAGCCCTGTGGAGGCTAGAGGTTAATTTGGTATCTGCTGCTGTGTTAAACTAAGGTCAGTACTACAAGTCCTTAAGTCATAAACAAGAGTGGTTAAGAGCCATGTATACACCTAGGCACCAGTTAATGAATATTCAATGAAGATTTTTTTTTCACCTTGTCCCCTGTTCTCTTTGTCACTGCTTGCTTTGAAGGAAATTTTGGAAAGAAAAAAAATTGCAGTTTATCTCAGTGGCCTTCAAAGAATGACCTCAGAGCACTTACATTTACTTGTCCTTTGTTATCATAATACAGAACCATAGATGTGCTATAAAACGGCTTTTTCTATTTGGAATGCAGCACACCCATTTTGCAGTTCCATCCCTGAATGCCAGAATATTGGATGATATAATAAAACTATAGTTGTAATAACAATGTGATATATTCTTTTCAGGTCACAAAGCTTGTAGATGAAATGCAACTTAAACTTATGGCTACTTCCTCACTGGCTGTAGCGCTCACAGATGGAGCATTTCATGCCCTGAGTTAAGTGTGTTTTATTCATAACCTGTAGGAAAATTATGAACAAATCCATGCCAATAATTCAGTTGAAATGTGGGTCAATTGTAAGCACTGACACTGTGGTTTAAAATCATCAACATCACATCTCATTTTACCACAGATTAGATGTCAATGATGGGCACACATTCTGAAGTTTATACATCAGTTAGAATGACAATGAAAAAGAATGTGTAGGTGTAGCAGCTGTAAAATGCAAGGCCTTTTTTACATTCTCCATACCACCGCTTTAAAAGATACAGTAAGCTTTAATATGCATGTTTTTGTTTTTTATACAGTTACTAACAAATCTGGTGGTTGTGAGTCAGTCAGTATGCTAAACTCACTTTTAACAGTATCTGAGAGACACTGCCCACTCCTTATTTTGTTATCGATTGTTATCGGGCTGATTTACTTTTATCAATTACTTTCTTCTAAAGTGCAGTTTGCAACCCTTTATCCTTTATTTAAACTCTTACTCACATACTGTATATTATGTAACAAATTTATATTGGTCATTCTTACTGGCTACACTTACTGGTCACTAAAATTTATAGTTTCTGCAACAGTTTATATATAGTATATATAACAGTATATAACAGTATATAACAGTATATAACAGTATATAACAGTATATATATATAGTTTCTGTTGGTAGAATTTTTTTTTTTTTTTTNGAATTTTTTTTTTTTTTTATGTAGCACATATTCCTGTATTGTCCAGCACTTTAAGTATTTTTTTTCCTCCATATTTCTTAATGAATGTACTGATATTGTGTATCAGTTGCTGAGATATAAAGCGTTTTAGGTTTTCTTTCAGTGTTAGGTTTACACTTTTACATTTTGCTTTGATGACTGTGGAGTGCAGCACTTTTTAATGCTACTCTACATCATTGTTACCACAGTCAAAGTGGCTATATTTTTGTTCCCATTTGTCTGTTTGTTGTCTGTTACACATATCTGGACATATCTGAAATTACTTACCAGGTTTCAATGAAATTTGGTGGATAGTTGCACCAAGGAAGAACTGAATAGCTTTTGTGCAGGTCTGGATCAAATATAAGTTACACTGGATATGGTCATTTATTAAGTACCTTACACTGTGGTTAATAACTCATGAGGTGTGTGTGACATGCAGAAGCAAGTGTCCCTGAATTTCTTGGTTCCAGACAAATATATCAGTACATCTCAGATCAATTTTTCCCTAAACAGTTATTCCATTGAAATTTTTTTAAATTTTTTTTGTTTTTGTTTTTGTTTTTTGTTTTTTTTTATTGTTCATACAAATTTCAGCCAATCTTTGCCATATTTAGCACATGGCATATTTAGATGAGCAAGAATAAATGATCAGTTTTTGATATGACATACTATTTTTCTATAACTGATTTCCCAGTTCTTAGGTGTGGTTTATTTTACATAAACCACCATAACTGTTGAACACATTTTGCAGTTCAACTAAATTTAGATGACACATGCATATATCAAAAAAGAAAGAAAGAAAGAAAGAAAGAAAGAAAGAAAGAAAGAAAGAAAGAAAGAAAGAAAAAGAAAATAATGCATCTCTGGAGAAACACAGAATGCTTTTTTCACCAAACTCACTTTGACCATATAGTATAAGAGTGATCATCTAGAGTGGACAACAGAAGTGCTGTCATTGAGAGACAAATCCCCTCTCTATCTCCAGACCCCTTAACCCCTGGGGCCAGGACAGTGAAATAGAAAGATTATGGTAGCAAGAGATGCTATTGTAGGTGGGAAATGGGGGACTGGACCAAAACAAGGTGCTCAGGGTGAGTGGGAATGAGGAGAAGGAGGTCCATCCTCTTGTATCCCTAAGCAATATGCAGGATGGGGGTGGAAGTGGCTGGCAGTGCTAGATGAGGAGAAAGTCTAGACTGCAGTGACCCTTATGAAGCCAGATTCTCTTTAGGTCAAACTTGATATGGAGAAGATAATGGAAAAGCTTGGAGGAGTTTTGAAATAAAAAAAAAAAAAAAAAAAAAAAACATTGGTAGACAGAGTGTCTCTGTTCTTGCGTCAGTGTAATCCCTATCTGTATGGAGGTAATAGCTTTGAAATGATTGGAAACATTTCTTCCATCACAAAGGGACTAGGAAACCTCTGCAGCATGGCTTGATACTTGGATCTATTGCCTCTGTAGGACTGAGGAATCCAGTGAGGGAGGCAGCGGTCTGTTTAAAGCTCTTGTGACTCCGTCCATGTCTGGCCTCTGTTCATTTAGTAAAACAGGTGGTCAGACCTTAAGATTCACTACAACAGTTCTGAATCCTGTTTTCATAGTGGTATGTGGCAAATTAAGAATGAGAGTTTATTAGCTGTGGTGGATTGCCTACAAGGTGCAACATTATCTCTGTGCTTTGGGGTTTGCTCCTTATTATTTCTGTGCCAATGACACATCCCTCAACTTCCACTTAATGACTCAGCTGTGAGCACTGACAGTTGACAGCGGTTGGTTAGCCTTGGGCCCCATGGTGAGAGAAGGGGGTGGTGTGAGGCAGACAAGGTGGGATGTAATCACTGCCTGTAATTTGGAAGAAATCCACTGAGCTGCTCACTGTTGAGATGAAAGGCTGACTCTTGTTCCCTCTCTCCACAGCCACCAAGCTCCACTGCTTGCAAAAGCCTGAAAAGAGAGGCTCAGAGAACCAATTCTGCTTGGTTGTGTCCCCCGGGGGTTAGTCCTGGGACCATCTCAAATCAGCTACAGCCCTGGAGGCATGTTCTATCCCCAAGGAGTGGCAACACAGACAGACAGTCAGACTTTCTGTCCTCTGCTGTATGGCCTAGGCACAGCCAGCCAGAATATAACTCTCCAGAGAACCTCTTCTGGGGAAGAGAGCTCAGTGGAGCTTATGCTGAAGGCTCTGCTTATATCTGCCTGTCTGTCTTTCTGTCTGACACTCTCCCATGTTGCTTTATCTGCTCTCAGTTCACTTTAATATCTCAGTCTGAGGAAACCTCTGCAAGAAGGCAATGCAAGGTAAATCATCACATCCAGTGTTCTTATTTGTCATATTAAGGAAGAAAATAAGGGCAATTATACAATGCTGAAATAAACTACTGTCAGCAATATAGCATGTCTGTGTGAAGAGGTTTCTCTAGAAGCATTGTTTGCATAAAATAATGATATGAGCTGTAACTAGTAATTAGATTTTGTTAACCTCAACACACAGTGCTGTCCAGACTGTAAATGACAGTCAATTTCACAAGACATTTGGCTCATCCCATGAACAGATCGCCCAGTTTGATCATTTCATCACATGGTGCTACCCTACCAACTTGTCAAAGAGAGACTGAAGTGGTTTTGCTTGATAGATGGTGAATGGTGCTTATACAAGGAGCCACTCCAGTCCACCCATAAATATGCATCGTGACATTTGGAACAAAGCTGCTCATCCTCTCTTTCCTGATGAGCTCTGCCTGCATACTATAACATATTGCCATACTGTCACACCTTGTGTTTCATAGCCAATCTCTCTGTTCATCAATTTGGCAGATAACCTCTAGATGCTGACAGATAATATAGAGGATACATTAGTGTTCTATACATGCAAAACTAACAGCAAGTGGATGATAAATAATGCTGCTTATACCACTAATTAATAATGAAGCCTTATTTCATGATGTAGGTTATAATGCAAGACTATATGAATATTTAGGGTTAACGTTACACTGTATTTGTATGATACATTTTGCAAAAAGTCGATCAAATTTGTCTTCTGATCACTGGTGGGTCTGGGGCGAAGACAAATACACACATTATAGTCTGTTAAGGAAAGTACAGCAGAATGCTCCCTGTTCTCACTGTAGCATTAAAAACATAGCTGGCCTCTTTCTCCAAACACCTCATTGCTTTAGAAAGGAATAAATATCCAAGACAGCCAAGAGCAGTTCCTTTCAAATCCCACACATGCATCTCTCTCTCTCTCTCTCTCTCTCTCTCTCTCTCTCTCNCTCTCTCTCTCTCTGTCATTTGACCAGCAGTGCTTCCTGCCACTGAGGACCTGTGACTCAACAGCCAGAATACAGCAACATTCTCTTACCCACCCTCTTGAATATTCATAGATATAAGAGGGCTGAAGCGCAAACCCATCCACCTTGAATCCATCCACATTTGTTTAAAAAATAGGAAGTGTGTATAGTGGGGGTACATGCAAGTACAAACAGATATTTAAACGGGTGCTGTAGAAGAGTGGGGTGCGGGGATTGTTTTACACTAATTTCTTTATCCCTTTCACAGGAGTGCCATGTTACAAGAGAATTCCTGAGGCGAGCCAATGGCCCGATAAATCTGCCGGAGCCTCTCTCTCAATTTGTCTCAGTGGAATGTCAGTTGGCAAGCACCCAGACACTGAGAACCTCTTTTCACAATGCGCCAATCTAACAGACGAGGTCCCATGTTGGAGCTACAGTAGAAGGACTGGCATGGATAAATTGCCACGTGCCTTATCTAGGTCTCTTTATGTCTAACTGTCTGAGGTCTTGCTCCTCACACAGCCTGCAGTGGCTACTTCCTCCCAGCACTGGTGTTTAACCTAAACGACTGAGTAGGTGACATTGACAAAATGCAGGTGTCACCAAAGAGGAACCTGCGATATGACACAGATGCTGTGTCAACCCGTCTTACTCCATATGACCCACACTGCGAACAGAAATTGTCCTGTTTGGTGTTGTTCATCAGTATGTGGTGCAGTCTCCCACATAGATCGGTCCAGGTGGTGGAATGGCAGAGTGGGAGAACAGACCATGTTTGTGTGAAGATGCAACAACTATCTCTCTTTTTCTTTTTCTCTCTCATCCCCATCTCTCTCTCTCTCTCTCTCTCTCTCTCTCTCTCTCTCTCTCTCTCTGTCTCTCTTTAAACAGACTGCTGTAGCACTCTTTGTACACTATTTAAAGGTTGCAGGTTAGCAAACAACAAGATGCTTCCCCACCTGTACCCTCAAATGAGTCATAAGTCATTTATGAATCCATCTATTTATCTATCTACACTATTGCAGGAAACATACACAGATGGATAACAGTATAGTGTTGTTTTTTTTCTCTATCAAAATATCCACTCTTAATTTTACAATTAGAAAAATTGCTTACCCACCAGTAAATTGTACCATTTATTTTTACTAATGTTTGCTGTTTTATTTGCATACAAACAGCACCACATTTTTAGGATGGAACTGTGGTATGTGGTTTATATCTAGTAATAACTTACAAAAATGCAGATAGACATATCATGCTCCAGTTACACTCCAGTACAATCAGATGCTGACCAGGTATATCATCTGAATCACAATGATGGTAATCAGAGCATATTAAAAGATCTTTACTTTGTAAAACAGGTGCAATTAAAATTATGCAGGGCAGATCAGAAAAACGTGCACACATTGATATTACCCTCTCCTAGACAACTCTGAAATTTCAGTGTATTTAAGGGGGTTCGTGTTACTGCATGACAGTTGGCATGACTGCAAAAAAGACATGTGCCAACGATAGCTGCCAGTGCTCAGCATGGCTGGTTTTAATATTTTAATTTGTTTCATTACAACAGTATGGGCCAGATAGCCTTTCTGACGTCCAGGCAATTGTCTGCAAATGAACAAGATTACATGACAAGCCCTGAATGACAGAACTACCCACTGCTGCCTACCCCAGCCACTTATCTGATGGTAGCCTAGCAACAGATCCCTGACCTGGCTTTGACCTCCACCCGATAAGGTCAACACCTGAAGGCTCTCCCATTGGAGGGCTATCTGAGAGAGAGGTGGAGCCTGGGGATAGGGAGACAAAGGACTCACAGAGCAAGGGCAGTCTCCTCTGCATACAGTGAGCATGCTCCCTGCTGACAAAAAATGTTCATACAAAAGCATGCCAGTCTTTCTTTACCAGGGTCTGCTGCACCTGTATGCACATGTATTTGTGTGTGACTGTGTGCATGTGTGTGAGGTATACACTGTGTGTGGCAGAGGCAGGCCAATCATAAAAGGCTGAGCAGAATGGAGAGCACTGCTTTTACATTATCCCCCTTAACAAATTCATACAGTGGTGTCTTATTTTACACAGGGTCAAATACATTTTCCTCTTCAGCGCTGAATTAATGAGAGTAAAAACAGACGCTATAACCATTCAAAATAAAAATAAAAAATGCTATTTTGACGACAAATAGAAAAGCCACATTATGAAGTGCTGAATGTGAAATTAATCGACCTCATCAGCCCTACCCTGATAGACATCCATACTTCCTTCATATAATTTGAACGCGCACACACACACACTCACACACACACAAACCTCACTTGGTTCAACAGTACTGATATGGAAGTTAATCCAAACTGTGATAGTAGCAATATCCTATTAGACCATGGCAATAAAATCAAGCTGAGATTGGTAACACATTATAGATATCAGAACATGTTCAGCATGCTCCATTACAGAATGAACTGACATTAATCAGTGGGGTTCCCCTTACACACACTGAGGCATAAAACAAACATGCAAATCACACACACAAACATGCACAAGCCTGACATACAGCTCATTAGAACATGCATTTGAGTATTGAACTACTCTTTCAATTGATATTATTTCAACTCAGGGAAAGAATTTATCACTGGCCTTTTGCTAAGTAAATTCAGACATACTGTAAGTGTTAGAAAAAAGATAGTCAAGCTGCCAAGGGCAGAGAGGGAGACAAATGAATAGCTGTGCATAACACTTGTCGAAATAATTTTTGCTCACTCTGCTTCTGGAATGAAAAAGTAATTTAGAGACAGGTGGCAGACAGTGTTACTGTCACAGTGCTTTGTGACTCTGGGTGAAAAAGATACAGTAAAATCTCTCTGTATTGATAAAAGTGTACGTTCTTTTAAAAATAGTGTTTGCAGGGAACGTGTCATTAATTAGCTCACTTATGCCTTTCCTCTACAGGTTCGGTTTACAGTTAAATAGGGCTACATGTAGGGAGGTGGTGGCACTGCACGGATGATCATTCAGCATGTCAGGATTGGCATTGCAAGCTAAAATAACTCTTGTCCTGAGTTGAGGGAACTTTGCTTCTCTTCAGGGCCTTTTGCAAGACCTCTGCCCCAGTTCACCAGGGGCAACCTAGGCTCCTCCTCTGAAAATGTGTGTGTGTGTGTGTGTGTGTGTGTGTGTGTGTGTGTGTGTGTGTGTGTGTGTGTGTGTGTNTGTGTGTGTGTGTACTGTCTCCTTACTGCAGGGAAAATGTTGAAGGTCAAAGGGCAGGAAGTTGGCCACCTGCCTCTGTCACACTAGCAAAAGTGGTAGAGTAGAGAGAGGAAGAGAGGAGCAGGAGAGAGAGACATGACATGACAAAAAGAGTATGTAACTATGAGTGCAAATTGACAGTTTAATTAATAAGAAAGTTGGGCTATTTGCATAAAAATCCTCTAATAAGTAAAAATTAATGTAATTTAAATAACATCTTAAGAATGGCTATTTTATTTTATTTTTGTTGTTGTCACTGAGTTTTAGTTTATCCAGAGTTGATGTCTGATTGAAGGGAAGGACTATAGGTATTTGAGTCATCTTTTGGACCACCACTGAAAAAAAAGGGAATAGGGATCTCTCCATTGATATTTGCTAGAAGCGACAACCCCTCTCACTCCCTTCTTAAATGTGCCAACTGAGGACGAGAGCATAGAAGGCCAGAGGGCAAAACGGGAGTGAACCACCTGCTTCTGTCACACTGTCAGGATGAAGGCGAACGAGTGCAAATAGGGTGAAGTGTGTGTGTGTGTGTGTGTGTGTGTGTGTGTGTGCGTAGGGATGGGGTGGGGATATTGTATAGAAGGTAGACAGGTGGCACGCTGGACAGCGTTGGCACAAGCCACCCCAGGATTTATCACTCGGCGACAGTCACGGCTGGGCAGGGGACAGATGTTTCTATTTACCCCAGGGCAACATCTGACTGGCTGAGCTTAACATTAGCCCAGCTAGCCTAGCCTGCACAGAACAGGGCCTGATAGGATGGAGAGGAGAAAGATGGGGAGGGAGAAACACAGAAACTGGAGAATGTGCAGTTTGCCCCCTTGGCACATAGGCAAGGTAGCTCATTTCTGCTCCATTCTCCAGTGAAGCACCTGAAGCTCATTTAGCCCCCACTAACTGTTGTGCCACTATAGGGAACCATTTTAATAAGTGGTAATAATGCCAACTGACAAAATGAGCTGTTTTCAAAGCAGGGGACCTGCACCAGTTGTCATTAAGTGAAAGAAAACAATTCTAATTGACCTCCCGTATAGTCCACATCTTCAGTTAGTTAGAAACGCAGTCATCACAGATGCACAGCACTTACTGTAATGTTGTTTAAAGGAAGACTTTTGCATTAGTAGTGTGTGTTACAGCTGGGAAATTTGAGATTGTCAGTGGTAATATAGCTGGAGCACTCATCCCTGGAGCAATGAGGAATGACCTTTAGGTTCAACCCTGAGTGAGGTCATGTCAGTGTTGCCATGGTTACTATCAGCAAATTGTCCTGTTGTAGCATTACCTCAGCTGCCTGGCATTGTCGGGGTCAGAGAACAGGCTCTGACCTCCACATAGTGACCAAACTCAACTGGGAACAAAAACAGCACCAAGACAAACACTACTACTCTGAAGATCAAGCACAAAAGATACAGTTTATATGCTGGTATTTTTTTTTTTGTTTTAAGTAAGCAGAAGTGATGGTGCTAAAGATGGAAATTTTGCAAAATTTTAAGTTCTGTACTGATTTAAAGTTTTATGTAATCTGTTTGCCTAGAAAACTGAATTTGAATTACAAATACTTTTCTCTCTTTAACTGATCTTTCATACATCCTTCATGTAATGGGCCAAGGGTGGACACAGCAACATTTGACACTGAAGGCACCCAGAATGAATAAAGGGGAATATCATCATTATATCCTCTGATGATATGTTTCATTCAATCCTGTAAACATGGGCATCATTCTGGACACAGCTAGAAACCCAACCCTCAGAATAAAGCCACTCATTAATGATTTCATCGAGATGGACAACACAAAGTCCCTGCATTCATAAATACTTGTTTGTGTTTCATAGAAATAACTTATCTGAACCAGAGAATATATCTAAACTTGCTTAAAGTCACTTTTTCCATCTTTTCCAAGCCATTCATATCTTATTTGTCCACTGGTATGTCACAAATACGTGCAGTATCTTGGATAAACTTTTGAATTGATAGCTATTAGAGGACAATCTCCATTCAGTACTGTCCTTGGCTATTATTAAGTACATGCAGTATCTAAGTGCACAAATTGTGTAGTATGTCCCCGGTGTCATTCAGAAAATCATCAAGAATTGTTGTCGTATGCATACTGTGTACTTTCAACAAAAATATGGACAACATTTTTGTTGAAAGTACAGAAAGAATCCAAATAGAACAAGCTTTTCCTTGTAGCAGAACACCCACCCTTCAGAACACGTCCTCTCACTGCTCATGGACTGTCCATCTGCAGGTGCAGGTGAGAAAACAGCTGTCTGCTACACACACACACACACACACACACACGCACACACACACACAGAGAGAGAGAGAGAGAGAGAGAGAAACATACAAATAGATAGATAGATAGATAGATAGATAGATAGATAGATAGATAGATGGATGGATGGATGGATGGCTTTAGTAATCCCTGGAGGGAAATTGAGTCATTATAGCAGCCAGATACATTAAATGAAATTACATTACACTACAAAGAGCAAGGTGATCAGAATAATAAGTGATAAAGGCAATTCCAAGTCCAATAGCAATCCAGGTATGCTCAACGTTCAACATCCTGATGTGCAAAGAGCAGTGTTAAAAAGAACAAATGATAAAACAGTTTGGTCCTGATATGCAGAGAGCATGTGTAATCAGCAGTACAAGAGCATACATTTATTAAAATTGTAGTATAAACCATTGTAATATTCTGCACCATATTCCAACATTATCCTCTAAACAAGTAAAAAAAACTAATGGGATGTCTTCATCATTGATACAGGAGGTGCAATAATATATAATCTTTTCTATTTGTGGAACATCTTTGTCCACTCTCCTCCTGATATAACCCATTTAATCATGTTCTGTTTCCTAATTAGCAGAAATGCAAAGTGTCTTTGTCACCTGTGGACAGCCAAGAGGGCTAATTTGGGCTTTTCACTAATTGCCACGGTAACAAGCCTCCTGCGCCTCCACTGGGGGTGGGTGGAAGGCATGGCAGGAGGAGGACAGGAGGATGGAAGGATGGAGGGATGAAGACACAGCTCTCTTCACACACGGCCGAGGTGTGAAAGAACGCGGCAGGCCAACAGAACGCAGCCTGGAGGAGTCCAACAGCAGGGAGTGGGGGACAGCCTGCGCTGTGAAAAACCCCAACACCCAGCTGAGAGGAAGGAGGATTCAGCTCTGGACACTTTTGGTCTCACAACTTTGATGAAGATATGACTACATTTGATCATTGTTGCACATTTTTGATACTGACACCTGTTATTTCCCCACATGATTTAACACAGCTTTCCAAACGATGCATCCTTTTCCTTGATTTTGAATGGATAAATTCTCCACATAAATATGCAGGTCATTTTGAATTAGCAGCCAGAGGACACATGGGAAGATATTGTGTTTGATAGATGGATAGGAGGCGACTGGGATATAAACTAAAATAATTATTATGTTAATGTAATGTTATTTTATTTATTTTTACTTTTTTTTAAAACCAGGAACTAGTAATTTCTGTAGTTTTTGTAATGCAACTTCAATATATGATATGTCTCATAATGAATTGGATTAGTTTAGCAGTAACCTTTGTTGGTGAAAACTGTATTTTGTGAATAAGACAATGATTTGTGCTATTTATATTTTGCATACTAAAGGACGCTGAAGCTATAGAGGACTACACTACTGACAAACTGCTAATCTCCTTATTTTGACAATTCTAACAGTTGTTCATCTAATTTCCTTAATATACAGCAAATTTACAAAATTTGGATGGAAATTAAATATATGTTTTTAGTATCTAAAATTTTAGCATAATACAATGATATATTTGTTTAAACTCATCATATAGATTAGGTAATAGTTTTATTGTATAGGGCTATTACGCCAAACAAGTTTTCTCTGTTGTATTTTACTGGACTCTAAATTGAAATGTACATCCATGCATCATTTGCAATAAATACTATTGCCATTGTAATTATTTTAAAGCTTAAAAATTGACCACGTTAATTAATCCGAGCCAGTTAAATAATCTCTATGCGTATATTAAATATTATTGCCTGTCTTCTTTTATTCTGATACATTTTCCGTTACACCCTGAGAGCTTGGGGGCACCTTGTCCATACGCTGCTCTCGGGGGCGAGCTCCTCCGATGTGTGCGTGCGCATAGGCGTGTGTGTGAGAGCGTGTGAATGTATCTGTGTGAGTGTGAGTGTGTGAGCGTGCGCGCGCGTGTGCCTGCTCTGCTGTTGCTGCCCTTTGATCCCTGCATTAGTGTTAGTTAGGGGCTCGGAGACACACTTGCACCGAGAGCAGCCATAGTCAAGACACGGCAACAACAACAGCGGCACCTCCTCCGCCTGTGCTCCCATTCCCCAACAATACACTTTAAACCGAGCAAAGCCAGGTGCACGACCAAGTCCCTGCCATCACAGGCGCCTCAGTCTCAATGGGAAAAAACCTTTTTTCTTCTTATCCCTAAACAAGGACGAGAATGTGATTAAAAACGGGGGAAAATGCCAAGGAGGAAGCAGGAGCAACCCAAGCGCCTGCCTTCACGTAAGTCCTTCACTCGATTTGTGCGATTTTAACGGCTCTTGTGTGTTTTGCGCAGTAGTTTAGGGTTAAAGAGGTGAAACAGACAAAAGACTCGGCGTAGGTTATTTCTCCCTTTTTAGGTCCGAGCGAGGCAGCCATGTTGTTGGCGATGGGTAACGTTAGCTAGCCAGTGAGTGGATAAATGATACGTGGCTTTATTAAGAGTATAATCGATAAAGGTCCGGTTCCGTTAAAGGTTGCGGTCAGTTGGCATATGTGTCGGTTGTGTGTGAGGAATAATGGCCGAGCGTTTTTGGTTATGTGTTCGCCCCAGCTAGGTCGCTTTTCGGGTAGAAAGGGGAGGATCTGAGAGTCTGGCCGCAATAAAATGAAGGGTCAGTCGGATCAGACAAGCCAGAGTCTGGCTACCCATACCCTTGTGTTCCTAGTTAGCAATAGCGCTATCTAGTAACGCTCGGTAAACTTCATTTCCCCGGCAATAAACGTCTAACTTTCGCCTCACAGTTTACTGCTCCGAATCGCGGAACTGTGTTTGTTCATTTTTGTTTGTCGTCGACTTTAAAAAGTGTGGAGGGATTTTTTTGTTTTTTTTAACCAAGCTAAGGTATTTTTCTACCCCTCTTAGTCAACATGCAGGCTATGTCAGAGCCATGGTCGGTCACCTGAAGTTCAGGGTTTTTTCTCCACTTCCCTTTGCAGCCATTCATTGCAGACAGACTACGATCAATAACGCGGTTAGAAAAGGGGAAATTACAGCAATGCGTTCATACGATACTTGAAATCAACATTGCAGCCGACAGTTATAATTCCCCTGTAGTTGATTTTGGAGGGAGGTCGGTTTACTTTTGCACATTTGACCCTGCGTAGCTTAGATCGTATTGTGCTTATAACAGTCCAGATAATGAAAGAGCTGCAATGACACACTCGGACCACCAGAGGATTTCTTAGATGGATGTGAGCAATGACAGCGAATATTAAAGGAATTATCCGAGTGTGACATTTTTGCTGTTGAACATTTCTGCTCAATACATGCATAAACAAATAGCTCAGTGAGTCATATTTGTATGCAAATGGCCTGAATAAACGAGTGATTAATCTTTAAAACAACAACGACTTTATCTGATGACACTATCTTCTTCATTTCTTAAATGTCAGACCATACCAGCTGTTCGGCATAACCAGGCATGATCAAAAGACACTTTAGGTGGTCTCTTTTATTCAGATTTTTGACATGTATATACTTCTTTTATTGCCAAAGTGATGGATGACAACTTACTATCTTAGCATTTTTGTTTTAACATTCCTGAAATGTGGAATTCATGTGAATGTGCTTCCTAAAGCTGTTCATAGTGTACAGAAATGCTGTTTTTGTAAATATTCACTGATCAGGTGTTTGACCCACCTGATTTCCTACTTGGGAAATTGCAGTGGTTAGCTGGGAGGCATAGAGGTGGCGACTGTGTGACAGTGGATGCAGTAAGGCACTGTGTGTGTGTGTGTGTGTGTGTGTGTGAGAGAGAGAGAAATTTGGACAGTGAGCCCTTGCTGATATGGCAGGAGTATGTAAGCCACTTGGACTGCACAGAGCAGGGTCATGATCTAACCCATTGCAGCCCAGAGAGTGTTTTAGGTCGCTTTTCCACTAAATGTTTTTCACATCATTTATCAAGCGATGTGTTTAATTGAGTGTATCGTGAAGTAATAAAATGCGTGCCGTACTGTTATTTTCATACTGAAAACAGAATGCGTTTGTCCTAAATTTCCCTTCTTATGTAGGGACACACAGCTGCTCATTTTGTATTTCTTCAGTAAAAATGTTTGCCGTAGTTTGAGCAGTTATTTGTCATTTGGAATCCAGCGTAGCTCGCTCATCGCTTGACAAGTTCCCTTGACATATTTGTCATCCAAATAAGAACAAGTGTCTAGCGCTGTTCATTTTGAATGACTCATTGTGTAGGATTTTAGAACATGTTATCCTTTTAATAGAGACATAAGTATTTTTGTGAATTTTGAGAATATGTTTTATCGGTCATTATTATTACTGTTATACAGCAAAAATAAGAGATTTGTGTATGTGTGTGTCTTACCCACTGCATTTTCTGCTCATCCACAGAGCGTAATAGCGATTGTCCATTTCAGTACCCTGAAGGTGAATTTCCACAACCGGTATAAATAAGCCCTGCTTTGTGATAATTAAAATGCATAAAAATACAGTTTACTGGTTTAAAATTAAAGGAATTTAAAGGCTAAATGTGATTATGGTTTCATGCTTTCAATAATCTGAAAAGTGGTGGACAGAATAACATTAAGACATGCCAATGATGACATGAGTTTATGTTTGCTGAAGCTCTGCTTCCTGATTTTGTATTATGTATTTCACATAATCCAGAAGTGAAGGATGTATCTGGCACAGCATCATTATACAGTCTGGATCAGTCAAATATAAAGGCCAGTATTTTCCATCTTTTGAGCGTGAAGACCAAAGATAGCCCATGACAGGCTTTAAAATTAAGACAGTCTGTAACTTGCCTGTAAGAAAAAAAAGAAAACACTCTTCACCCACGAATCCATTCCCCTGTGTAGGCACTGCGCTGAACTGCTATTGTGCACTCTTCTCAGGTTTAAACGAAAGCTTTCTCTGATTTAGAAGTTGTTTCCCTCTTCAGTCAACAAACTGTCACTGAAAAGTATGAATTTGTCAGAAGCTTTTTTGCGCTTTGTTTTGGATCTTCCCACTCAAGAATGGAAGTGTCACCTCACACTATTCGCTGTCAGTCTGTGTGTTTTCATTATCAGCCAACAGTACCCTGGTGGTGTGCCAGCCAACAAGCACAATATCGAGCTTCAAATCTCTTCATCTGTGGTGAAAAAGGGCAAGCTAATACACTGGCTTTAATGCTAGAGGTGCTTTATCTTAGCACAGTCCCAGATATATGGGTTGTGTAGCTTAGTGTGAACTGTCCTATTGTTTGTGGCACAGTTTGTGGGAGGAGAACCCCCTCTTGAGTGTGTGTGTGCACATGTGTATGTGAACACGCACTTGTGTGTGTGTGTGTGTGTCTCTTTGGATACATAAGCCGGCTATGGAGGTCACAGTACAGTATGGCGCCTTCATTCTGACAAGTAAACATGACCTTTGGTGCCACAATGAAAACTGCCATTCTTTATGACCTTGGTGTGTGTTATTGTTTGTGTAATTTTGTTGCCTTCTTACTCACTCTGAAAAGTTAGGCCTGGTTAAATTGCTGCTAGGATCTTTGTAATATTTTCTGTCTGTGAAGTTATGATTTCCCAGAAATGACATACACATAGTTCTGTCATGCTATTTGGTAAAAGTTACATTACATAATATAGGCAGGAAACAGGCACTGTTACATCTTTACATCAAATAATTCATGTAATTTTAGCCATTCATCAACGCTTGTGCTCAAAATCTTAAAGTGAGTGGGTGATGCTAAAAACATAGACTGAAGAACCATATCATCGAGGGCACGACTTTAAGTGGATTTGGAGGGAGACTTGTCCTCAGCTCCCTCCTCCACTAGGTGTCTACATTTGAAATGGAGGGATTTTAAATTTTGCTTCCTCACCATCCAATGGCTGACTGACTGGGTGGCTCTCTACCTTACTGTAATGGCGGGTCACTGGCTCCCTTCCACTTGCTATGATTATAATGACCTTGGTGGGGCTGGGGCCTGAAAACATTGGATTAAGGGGAAAGGAAAATGAGAGGCGGTTTCCATTTTGCTCTTGGCATAAAATTTGTGGGGGATTTCTGCCAAGAATCCCCCACACATCCCCTTTAAGTTGATGGGGCTTGGGTGCTCTCGTGGAGGCGACTGAGTGGAGCTCAAGCGAATAATGATACACAGGCTTTAACTTTAGAAATGAATTAAAGGGCAGTGGAAAGGTAGGGGATGGCTCACTCACCATACACTTTCATAGAGATCATAGAAATCTGTTATTAGTGAACATTCAGAATAGTCAGTGCCTAAACGGGACTCAGCCAGTCTGTCTGTGCCTTTTTGCATTTTAATTGATTGTAACTGAAAGAGTGAGACTAATGCAAATAGCCAAAGGTACTTAGTTGGGTAAGGTTTAATGGGCCTGTTTTCAAAGAAGTAGTCAAAGCTAAGGGCTCTGATCAATACTCATAAACAAATATTAAGCTTATTACTACATCAGACAGCAGAGGAGGCACAACTAACTAACCAGATAACTATCTTCAGTATGAACTGGACAAAGCTACTTATGCATAAAGTTCATTTAGTGAAGACACACCATTGTTACCCGTCCAGTAACAATAAATGGCCCAGTTACTTTTTATTTTTATTTAACTACTTTGTATTTATCCAAGTAAGGTTTCCTACTAGGAACCTGCTTAATACAGCTCTACAGTGGAGCAACTGGAGGGTTTGTTCAGCAGCACATTTACAGTAGTTGTTAAAGGAGCCAAACACACTGCTTATTCACTCTTTCTACCCAGGTTTTCAGTCTGTCCAAGGAGTTAAAGCAATTGCAAGGCTACTTCACTCGTCTTTTGGCTAGCACATGGAATATAATGATGATTTAGGAAACTACCCTCACTGACAAACACTGTGTCTCATAATTATCATATCCACAATTTATTTAAAGGCCTGTACGGTATGTACAAACTTCTATCGCTTCAGACAAAAAGAAATTACTATATTTCTCATTTGAACAATACTATTTGCTACTTTTAACATTGATGGTATCAGGATAACTAGAAATCTATTAAAGAAAACCATTAGACTGACTTACTCTATTTCTGTCCAGATTCTGCTTTTTTTCAAGTTTTCTGCTGTACATTTTTAAAGAACAAAAATCAGATATTCTACACTACAATTTATACAAAACTTGAACTGAAATTCTTCATATTTATAAAGGTGGAATATGAAGGCAAAATCGATATGAGTACTTGAAATAGGTTGCATTTTTATTCCAAATTACTTTCCTCAACACCATTAATTAAAATGATATTCTCTGTGGATAGTTACTTTTTTCCTTAACACCTAATAATTTTGGTGTGCCTTCTCAAAGCTGAAAATCCTCTACTGGACCAAATCAGTTAAGAGTAGTTGTTCCAATATCTCCATTACAGTACCTGCCTGTCTGCCTGGGCTCAATCAGAACCCCCTCTGTGTGGAATGGAAGTGCCTTAGCCTTGGTAACGATTTTTCCCGTGTTGACAAGTCACAACATGGAGATCTACAGCTCGGAGAGCAGCCCTTTGGCTACGCAGAGCCCTGCTTGCACTGAGTAATAGCAATCTCACAGGAGTAGCAGGCTTTCAGCTGGCAGCAGTTCATACGGAACAGCTCGCCGGTGCAGCTGGGAAAGACAGAGCAGAGTGGAGAGGGAGAGGAGCTGGTGGTGGTAGCAGTGGAGATGGAGGGAGGGAGGAAGTGGAAAGGAAGAGCTGTTAAGAGCTTTGGGCGGTTTCTCTGTTGTTGTACCACACAAGTGCATCCAGGCCCTGCAGGACAAGCCTTTAACAGGCATGAGNGGGAGTGGAGGAGGTGGTGGTCTAGGGAGCCGAAGCTGGCCAGTCGTGCCAGACTCCCGCTCTAAACAGGGATGTGATTTATTGTTCAAGTCTGTCTCACATTTTGCTCCTGAAAAGACACCAAAATTACATTGTAGAGAATAAAAAACTTCCTCAATTGTCTTAGAAGACAGATGATTGCCTGTGGCTGTCAAAAAATTTTGGCATATATAGAACATGTCTGAAAACTGCATGAAATTGGGAAAAAAAAAATTTTTTTCCTTCTTTTTTTTACACTTTGAATTCACATTGATTTGGATTCTGCATTTCTTACTGCTTATTAATGCTTTGGCTAAACGAGCACTGCACATAAAGCTGATTTTTGAAATACATGGTAGTTCACTATAGCTTATCAATGTATGTATATTTTACTAGGGGGCTTAAAATGGCTTCTGGCCAACACGTTGATCTTTGTCGCCCTGGCTGAATGCACTCTGCATGTACCAGTGGTATGAGATGACCTCACTTCCTGCGTGGGTAGAAGAGGGCAGGAGGAGGTCTCACACACACATACATGCATACGCACATTCTCTGTCAAGCACAGCCTGGCTCTACTTAGCCTTTAGTGCACTAGCCAGGCAAACCCCTCTCTTCTTTTGTTGAGGAGATGTTTCCACATTTCACATAAAGGCAGTCAAGAGCAAGCCATAGGCTAATGTCTTTAACTAGCTGGCCTAACAACTGTGTGTGAAGCTTTTTGGGACATAGGAGCAGTTTTATAGGGAGATTAAAAGTACAGAGAATACAGGGGTGTTGCGCAGACAGGGTAGTACAACCATAAGGCAGTGACAGCTCTCTGGGGAAACAATATATCACCTTTAAAAGCAGAGTGCAAGCGTTTGGCTGTGGGACAATTCTAGAGAAGTTAAAATCATTGATGTGATGTCATCTCTGTTAAAGCCATTGTTAGTGTACTGTGAGGTTATTTATGATGCCGAAAACGCAGGTGAGTATATTGACTCTAATTCAACATTGTAAATAGCAGAGAATGCTTCCCCATTTACACAATGTAGACCTTGCATCTCATAATGTGTTAAAAGATAGATGGAGAATCAGGTTTTTTTTTTCCCCCTTTCATTGTTTAATAATGGTATGTAATCACTTGAGTTTGCCGCTCTGATTCTAAAGAGATTAGCTAGTAATTAAATATTTCATTCTGGATGAGGAACCCAGAAGCTTTAGGTGCTTATCAGACCCTCCAACAAGCTTTCGTAACTAAAGTTACTAAAGTTGAACCACAAAGAGTAGCCTGTCAAATGAATACATGTAGAAAGCTAGGTATTCAAAAAACAAAAAAAAAAAAAAAAAANAAAAAAAAAAAAAAAACAAAAACAAAAAACAAAACCATAGTTCAGCAATGATTGCTTATATGTTCCTGCAGCCCATGAGTGTTTTGAATGAGGGTCATATTGGTTCAGATTGCCATGTCATTAATCCCTCATACTCTACAGGGGAGTGGTCAGTGGCAGATGTATTTGCACTTCCTCCAGAAGGTTTTCTAGATTAGCACAAATCCTCCCAGAAAAACCGTTTAAAAACCTCATTTGGCATGCACAGCCAGACTGTGCTCATAGCTGACCAAAGACAGACACCCCTCCCTCTATGTCTAATTCTGCCTCATTCCCTTAATTTGTTGTCACCTATCTCATGGTTCTCAGAGCTTAATCCCATGTTGATTTGGACATGGCAGTGTAATTGTTTGACAACTCAGTTCTGTCATTTGCATTTAGCAAGCAGCCACTTTTCCAGTTTCAGTGGTTTGACCTTGTTGTACCTGCCAGCCAGAAATGAGATCATCAGAAGCAGAGACGAGAAGCTGACATCTCTCCTCCACCTACCCGTGGCTTTAAGTGATGGTTGTCATAGCAATCATTATGCCACAGAACAGACTCAGTAGGTGAAGGATCGCTTTGAATGCAGCAGCCTCAGGTCACAACTTGGTTATGACAGAATGGGTAGACCTATGAGGGTTGACTGCAGTATACTGTCTGTACAAAACAGCTGCATATATCACATGTCTGGTTCATATAGATTTCAGGTCAAGATTGAAATTACTGAGGCAATGTGTCTTTTTTTTTTTAAATATCTTGAAGAAAGAAAGGCAGGTATTGGTGTTACAGAGAGGGAAAGNGTCTTTTTTTTTTTAAATATCTTGAAGAAAGAAAGGCAGGTATTGGTGTTACAGAGAGGGAAAGAGCAGCATGGGGCGAACAATGCCTCTCATTCCCATCGGCTGCCCTGGCCAGCATTTAACATGGAGATTGGAAACGGAATAAGCTCTCCCCCATTCTCCCTGGACCTGCATGTAAATGAGGTTAGTGGTTAGCATTTCCTGCTGTGCCACAGCAATTCTTCTCCCTCTCTTGCTCCTTCTTTCTCCCTTTTTTATAATGGCTGAAAGTACTCCCCCTCCATTGGGGTAGGGACCAGGACCAATCCTGATTAGTGTCCCTGTCCTAAGTGACAGGCTAAAATCCAAGCAGGCACAGCCTTGGGGCGCCTCTGCCAAACAGCCATCAACCCAGTACCACCATAAGAAAGGCATCTTTTCCCCCCTCAGTTCTCAACATTCCCCCGTATTTTTGTGCCGACTCTTGTGCTCAGCCTCTCCCGCTGTCCTTTCTCAGTGTCTTAAACAGACCATCATTCTTACACACAGTCCCCTCACATACATGCACATATATTACCTCTCCCTCTACGCCCACCTCCCACTGGACCTAGCCCTGTATATCTGACTAGACTGGCTGCTATAGAGTTGAGTGTCCCATTGCCAGTAGGGTGATTTACAAACAATACATAGACGCTGCACACACTCCCACTTTTCACCCTCCTACTTTCTTTCACTTCTCTTCCACAGACACACAATCACCTCTGTGAGCAGTTTCAGTTTTCAGTATGCTAGAAAACTACACAGCAGGGTGATGGCCTGTACTTTTAGCACTTGTGCTAGAGAATGTAGCCTGTCTTCCTGAGAATGGTGGTATCCATGTCTTGGTGAATGAGGTTACTTTGTTGCCCAGACAAAAAAAAAAAAAAAAAANAAAAAAAAAAAAAAAAACTGTTCTGATCTGACTAGTACGTCAAGCGACTTATAATTAATAGGTTTGAAGACCATGTGAAATCATTCTCTGAGGTCTCCTCATGACAAGTTCTTGTGATATAAAGCAAACATGAGAGAATTATGTTAATTGAACTTTTGAAGGCAAATTACCTAAGTGAATGCTAGACTTGACAGTGACAGCAGCTAAGTGATTACTATTTGGTGTTTCAAAGTGTTCAGTGCCAACTACAGCAATGATCAGGGCTGATAAAATGGTCAGTGCAAGATGAAAATATTGTCATAAATTTGACTCCTCTCAAACTCAAGGTAGAGTCGGGTGGCTGTCAGCAGTTTTGAATGTTGGGATTAGAATTATGTTGCGAGAATCATGGACCTTTCTCACAGTAGACATTTTGATCAAAAACTGATGGAACTAACATTGATAATGGGTACATTCCATTCCATAGCATTACTAATGGCTTGGTTCCATTTAGGTGTGCCAGGGTCCTGGTTTTATACATGCTGGCACACTAGCATGGGTGACTGGCACCCTGAAATGGAACCAAGCCATCATTAATGTTATTAGTTTTACCTGTAGCGTCTGCTGTGAGAAATGTCTTTACCCCTCACTGACCTTTTCCTGATTATGACAGAGATGCGCTGAGCCATTTCTGAGATGTGATCTAGCATTTCTTGGATGAAAACCTCATTTTATACAGTAAATATGGCAGCAGTTGTTTGTTCATAAAATGATACAAGAAGTCTTATGCACATGTTTACTGATCAGTTAGGTCAAGACTGCAGCATCATGGGTGGAACTTTTCCCAGCATACATTGTACAAGAGACAGTATATCCTGGCCATGTCACAACTCTATCTTAGGGCTGTCAGAAATAAACACATCCACACTCACACCTAGTTTAGAATTTCAGATTCAACAAACCTGCATGTCTTTCAACTAGGAGGAAACCCATGTAGATATGGTGAGAGAATGCAAGTTCCACACAGAAAGGCCCTAAATGGTGAATCAGGTTTGCATCCAGGAACCACTGTGCAGATTCATTTAAAATGAATGACTCCTCATAGCCAGAACTGTGTAGGCAAAGACTAAGTCATTCATACTAAAATATATCTTAAATTCTAGGATAGAGTTTGACAGCAACAGTCATCCATGCCTTGGGGCCAGTAAGATGTTGACTCGGGCTGTAGGCTTCAGTACCTGGAATTCTTGTCATTTCTTACCTCGTGATTAGCCTGTTATCATTGCCTCTCTGCTCTGGCACTAGTCTATTGTCTTTTATGATGTTCTTTTGTGTATTCGGTCAGAATGGGTGCCGCCTCAGTGGTATTCAGGGACCTGGAGTGGAAGTAATCCTACATATTTTTAATTACAAAGTAAAGAGTTAGAGTTAGTTTCTTGTGTCATGGAGACAAGTGTTCATGGAATGAAAATTATACCTTTTGTCAGTGATTTCCAAGTCAGTGGGCTCATTCTGGCTGAGTGAAGATCGGCACCCTCACTGAGCACAAATCCACACAATGCCCATGACAAGAGCTAGCAGCACCAAAGCCTGTTGTTGGCAAACAGTGTTGGCAAATTGGCTAACTCACAACTCTGTCGTGTCCCAGGAAGGTGTAGGAGAGACTTGCTGTAATGAGATCAGTTTCAGTTTGAAGCGAATCACTGTCTAGATTTGTGGCCTTTAAAAATGATTTCCATCATTTTTCATTTTCATGACTATGGTTGCCATCAACAGTCTTGATTCTAGTTGGCTGTTTTAGGCAAACAGCTTTTTCATTGTTGGCAGTTTGAAAGAGGGTAAGAAATTAGTCACACTGAATTTGGAAGTTGGTGTGGTGTACAGAAGGAGACTGCCTTTTATTCACTATCTTAAGGGGGGGCATTGGGACAAGACGTTAGATTTATCTGTGATAGATTCTTCAAATAGTTTGATACTGTTTTGGGGACCTTGAAAACGAACAGCCTCTTTACTCACTAATTAATGTCACTAGTTGGGTAATGCAGTATGCTTACAAATTGGTAAAATAGTAATCCTTGTCATTTAGTGGCATGATGTCTTAATTATTAGCACTGATTTAAAGAGCACTATTATTTTTTTTTAATGCACAGAACAGCAGTTTCTTCTATTATAACTATGGATTGTTCTTAATGACATTATCTGTGATCTAAAGGTAAATCTAAGTATATGAATACACATCTAATATAATACAATACAACCAAGTACCGCAGGAATTACAAGGGTCAGTATTTTTTTTTATTTTTTATTTTTAATTTTGTTCTGCTGTTGAGCTATGCGTATGCACTCGCTACGTTTGTTTGTTGACCTGCACCATTACAAACATTACAAATACAAAAAACACAATACAAACACATGTAACCCTCATGTTCAGCTGTCACATGCTGTTAGTTGTTATTGGATTTGTGTCACAATTGGAATAATAAAATTTCATGCATAACTCAAAGTTATGTGGGTGGCACAATAACTTTCAGTCCACAATCACAGTAGGCTTGCAATCTTTGTAATGTTAGGCTTTATGCTGCAGAGATACAGCAGACATACCACTTCTCTCTCTCTCGCAGTTTATGTCTGTAGCTTTGATGACACATCTGAAGGTATGAGCAAGTTTTTTTTTGTTTTTTTTTTTCAATATGAGATGCTAAAAATGGAAGGGAAAAATAAACCAGGGGGCAAAGGGCGCTTCATCTGCAATGAGGAATTTCAGAGGTCTGGGGGCTCTCAGTCGTCTCATTCTCTTCCAAGAACACTTCTCCTTCCTGTTTCACCTCTGGCATGCTGCCCAAAGTACCCGCAAACCACGGAGGCCAAGGCCGAAAATACACAGATGGTAATTTGCACTACATTTCAATACAACTCAGCCACCATTATATATAGCCCTGCTGCCTGAACCCTGGTCCACAGTGTATCGCCTCACCTCAGATTTCAGCTAAAAGATTGACTCTTTTCATTGTCTTTCTCACAGGCTGCCAGTTGGACAGGATAACTGAGATAGTTGGTTGTGGAAATTTGCAATTCGTGAAGGGAGTTTAAAGCTAGGTTTGAAGTGGATGTCATAGGGTTGAGTCTGAGTTTTCATAATGTTAGAATGCACTGTAGGATGGTAACCCGAACCTTGATCAATGCAACGAAGGATTTTTTCCCCCCCTTGGGCCAAGGCACAGTGTCAACATAGTAAATTGAAAGATGGATGTTTAATGGTTTAGCTAACTCTTGCACAAATAAGTAGGTGTCAGTTTTTCAGGTCAATAGAAGTGACTTCACTACAGGCCTGACTAAGTTTCAACTGTGTATCCAGAAGAATTGCTTGCAAGAGTACAGTTTATCTAAGGTCCACTCTTTGCATTGGGTGGTGTTACCAACACAAGGCAGAGGGCGCCATACCAATACCAAGTTCAGATGGAAAGTAAGTAATGGAAATAATGGACAGACTTTGCAATTACGATGTTCCTCCAAAAGACCGACAGGAAAACAACAGCATTTAATAGATTGATGGCCCATAATTTCACATGAAGAGGGAAAATGTGTCTGTTAGCATAGACATATTCAGCTTGTTAGAGTTGATATTAGATGCTATTAGAAATGCTATTATAAATAAATACAGATGCTATTAGAGCATCTGTATTTATTTATTTTATTTATTGTTTACATTTTATTCTCAGGTATGGAGAGAGATGAAACAGAATGGAGAGAGATACATACTGTACAGGAAAAAAGAGAATGTGAATGTGAAAAAAAACAACAAGCAAGTGAGAGATTACGGAAAAACGTAGGGAAGAGATCCTGATCCAGTGTGTCCCAATTAATGGAATTACCTTCCTCCCCGGGGGGACTGTTAGTCATTTGCAGAGACGTGAGCCCACCAGTAGAGCGTCTTTCCCACCATATTGTCCAGCGAGCGCTAATAAGGCAACCCTGACCGCTGGGTGTACTCATTAGCATAGCCTGCGGCTGTGGCAACCCCCGCCAGGGCCCAGCCGGACACTTAATTACTGCTGTGGTTCCTTCTTCATCACATCCATACTCACTTCCTTCCTTCTTATGTTCCTTGCTCTGCCTTCTTAACCCACCCGAAACATATACTACCACCATCTTCCCTTCCCAGCCATAGCAGGGAGATATGAGAATAGTTTGGTGCTGTGGATGCGGTGGCTTTAGTCTTGTATGTTGAGGAAGTTTTTTTTTTTATTCTCTGACAGTTTGTATGTCTTGACGGTCAGCAGTCTTTGCAGTTTTTGCAGCACCTCTCTTTCTTCCTCTTGTTGCTATATTAGCTCATGGGCTGGACTCTCCTTTCGACATCAGCACAGTATTGATGCACCCGTCCAACCTTAATCGGCTAATGGCCTCCTCTACTCTCCTGCCCAGCCAAAGCAGCCCCTCCCTTATCCGTGCCTTTATTCGTCCCTTGCCTTTCTGTCTCCTCTCTCCCTACCCTGTTCAGGAAAGGGTCAGTGAGGCCAATTTTTATGCCTGGCTAAGTTGCAGAGAGGGAGAAAAAGTGAGTGAGTGTGAGAAGGGAGAGTGAATGAGTGTGAGAAAGAAAGAGGGGGAATATAGTAGTCAGCAGCCTCACGCAAGTCATGTGGTTGGTGACCTACCAACTGACCTTTACTCCAGTCCATGCTCTTATCTCCATCTTCTAACTCCAACTTTTACCAGGGATAATTCTGTTACAAGTTTAGTTGAAATCAACTTGTGTACTGAGCTTGTTTGTTTGTGGGTGTGCGCGTGTGTGCACGTGCATGTGCGCGTGCGCACACACACACACACACACACACACACACACCCCTACACTGCCCTAGAAAAGTCACGGCCAAAATAACCCTGCCAAGTTCACAAAAGGAGACTGTTGACAGCTCTGCATGCTAAAACAATGAACAAGTGCACTACCTGTAATGTCCAGCTGTTTTTAACTGCAGTTACAGGTTATAGGCTATTTGTCTGTGACAGGTTAACATAACACATTGATTTCCAAACATTGTGGTGGTACTATATTTACTACATTTTACTGTTCTTTTTAGACCCTTAGTATACATCCCTCTGGTCAAGCTTGAGGCAGTTTATTCCCGCTTGCCTTGAATCACATTGGCCTGCTCTTTCTGGGCTTCCACTCTGACTTCTTATTGCTCTCTCTATATTGTGGTGGCGCTATACATCTATGACTCAGTGAGTGCCNCCCCTGCTGCTGCACCTCTGAATAACCCGTATATGTGTGATAACAGATCCAGACTGCTGAACACCCTGCAGCCATTTGTCTCAACATGCAAGTCATCCCCGCCATTACACCACTAAATGGTTTCCTTTCAGTGGCAGGCACTTGCAGTCTCAGCCTGTATCCTCATGCCTCCATCACTAGGGGGTTGCAGTGACTTTCGTCGAGCCGGCCGCTGTACTGCAGGCTAGGCAGTCGAATGTGTGTCACAGAAATAAAGAGTGCCATGGCGGTTGGACTTAAGCTTGCTTTTAATTACATTCTTGGCTATGTTATTAGTAAAAACAGTATATGTACATATGTTTCTTGCTATGTACGTGGTGGGCATACAGCAGTGGCTGCGAGTAGAAAGCTGAAATGAAGCCCCCTCAGACCTTTGGCTGGAGACCATGACCTTGGGAAATGTCATCCCGCCCACGAGGGTGGCTCGCCTGTGTCACACAAAGCCATGCTAGTGGAGCGCATCAGTGCACTCTAGGATTCTGGCAGAAGCCTAGTGGTGTAGTGTTGCATTCAGCTGCCCCCCAGACCTGAGAGTGAACCTAAGAAGCAAGACAGTTCAGCCTTAAAGCTCAGACCTTGGGTCAGCAATCTACCAGTTTCCCTCTAACCACATTATAGCCATTAGAGGCTCTTGCTGCTTTTCACATGTCACATGAAAATGGGTCAAGCCCTGCCCTGCATGACTCACTCGCTCTTTCTCCTTCTCCCTTTCTTTTATTCCTGTTAACCCTACTCAGGTAGCAAAGTAGCTTCAAGGAGCATGGGTGTCACAATAAGCACAGTCATTTTTTTTTCTAACCTTATGACAGTCTTAACAAATGAGGAAGAACAGGCAAGTTCTGTTAGACATGTGTTTGTAGATGGTTAGAAGAATGTAGGCCAATGTTATTATGTAATATATTTTTGTTTTGGCATCTGACATAGTTATGTGAATATAATAGTGTAACATTTAGCTAAATTAAGTGTGAGATAGAGATGAGAAGATGATGTTAAGTGTGTAAGCGCTGTTTGATATCTGTTGTAGCCGTAGAGCAGTGGTCATAGTGGGTTGTGACTGTGGTCACCTTTGTGGACCATGGTGAGCCACGCTGGCCAGATGTCAGCCAACTGTAATGATCCCAACAGGTTGCTGGGCCAGGTTGCCTGGCAACTAGTTTGCCTTTGCCTGTAAACAGAGCAGACCCACCAGGCCTCTGTCGGGGTCATGAGGGTGAAGATGGCTTTTGTGTGTGTGTGTGTGTGTGTGTGTGTGTGTTNATGAGGGTGAAGATGGCTTTTGTGTGTGTGTGTGTGTGTGTGTGTGTGTGTTGGCGAGTGAGGCATTTTAAATCATTCTTTTATTGCCTCACAGATTTGCACCTGTCTGAGTGCCCAGTTTTCCCATAAATCCTCTGCTGGTTCATTGGTATCAGAATTATGTTTCGTTAAGATTGTGTACAGTAACCCGAAGAATTCAATTTTGACATTTCCTTTTGCCCAGGCTTGGTGTATTTGCCATATTCTTATGGAGGTTTGTTAATATGTATCAGGAATATTCACTTTTCTTTGTTCGTCCTTGTCTGGCAAGCTGTAATGTTTTGCTTATGAATATTGATACATGAAGTGTATATTAATGACCCTTACTGACCTTAACCCTATCCTTATTGGCTCCCCGGTGGTATCTGCAGGCTCATGAATATTAATCTAGTTCTGTAACCTCCATTACCCTAATCTTTGCTGTCTAGCCTCCCAGAAGGACCCGTCGTCATAGTAACTAGACTCTTCCAGACCAAGGGTGGGAAAAATATGGTTAAAAAAAGGACAGAAAATCTAAATTATCTAACCATGTTGGATGTGCCTTCTGGAAAGCTGCCATTATATAAGATAAAGGTTATTGGAACTTATTTTAGTTATAAATCTGCAGCTGTATGCGCTGACGTCTATTTTCCATATTTAATGGCCATTAAAATTTGTGCTTTGACTGGTAATTGAGAATGCAATGAGTCACCATAGTCGTAGTCCTAGTCAAGCTTCCAGATGGTGGAAGTCACTATAGCTATGTAAGTCAAGGCTGGATAAAAACAAAGCATATTCCAAATGATTTTTCCCTGTTGTCAGCCACAGGACATGGCTTAAATAAGCGTCTAATGTTCACGGTTTTCACTCAGAATGCTCAGTGTTTGCCTAAAAGATGTTGCGTAGTTTGTTTGATCACCAAGGAACATGTTGATAACATCTATTTTTCAAAAAACATGCCGGGAGTAAATTTGTTGGAGTAAATTATATTTCCTCTATCTTCTCCTAGATTTGGACAGCAATGAGGAAGGGGGACCTGACGGTGGTCCTGTGGAGGAGGAAAGCTGGTTTGGGAATGCCTCTGACACACGCTCAGAGTCATCTTCCTATGGAGACACCCAGGATGAGCTTCTCCTGCCCAGGGGTTCCTCTCCTGATGAACAGCTTGGAGTCATCTCTGGGTCCCGGGACCATGAAACATGTGGAGAGGAGAGCTCACTGGGTTGCCCCACACCCGTCCATCGTGCCTCTTTGGAACTTCTTGGACTGGATGGAGGTGTATTCTCAGCCCAGGACACGCTGTCCTCGGTGGTGTCATCACTGTATGGTGAGGCAGCCTCCCGAGCCCTGGGGAAACCCCTTAGCAGCAACTTACGGCGCCTCCTAGAGGCTGGATCCTTGAAACTTGACACTGGGGACCTTTTGGGTCGGTCATCCAGGGGAGGTGCTGGGGGAGAGTCTCCTCCCATAGGTTTAGCACCACAATTGACCCTCTCCCCGTCTTCCCACCATGCCCAGCAGTTAAGTGCTCTTGCCCGAAAACTGGCCAATAACAACAACAACAGTGGGTCAGCCTCACCAGCTTCTTTGACACCCTCAGTCACCAATATCAAACAAGAGCCCCTAGACCCCTTTAACTCTGTCACACCTAGCAACGGCAGCGGCTTTGTATGGGCAGGTGTTGCTGATAAATGGCCCCCGGCCAGCTGTTCTACACCATGTGGCTCCAGCCTGTCCCCAGACTCTGCCATCCAGAAGTTAAAAGCAGCAGCAAATGCTGTACTCCAAGACAAGAATGCAGTGGCCGCCTCCTCGACATCTTCTTCCTCCTCGTCCACCTCAGCCTCATCCGCAGTGCCCACCCTTGGTGGAGGTGGTCGAGGAGACGACGTGGTGCGTTTTGATGCCTTCACCTCTCCATTTAGCCCACAGTCTGCTAGCTCCACTCTCGCTGCTCTTTCCAAGAAAGTCAGTGAACGGAGCCAAGCATCGTCGACAGCTAATGCTGCTACTGACCACCAAGCCTCAGCCAGCTCCTTCCTCTCACTCGTGTCAATGACCTCCTCTGCTGCCTTGCTCAAAGAGGTGGCTGCTAGGGCAGCAGGAAACCTGCTGGCTGAGAAAAAGGAGGGTTCCCCCTTGACAACTGCTGGGGTTCTACAGGAGGATGTGAAGCCCCATCTAGACAAGAATCAGAAGGCCCCTACACCCTCTACACCCACCCAGAGCCTCGAGTTGCTGCTGCCCTCTACGCCAAAGAGCAGAGGCAAGCCAAGCAGCCAAGCAGGTAATCTAAACGAACACCCAGCCAATACTACTGTCAGCTATATGAACAGTGCAGTTCTTCTGTAGCCAGTTGAAAGATGCTGAGATCAAGTTATAGAACACCAAAACTTGACATGGTAAAACATTGTTGCATTCAATTCAACAAAAAAAAATCAGGTTACTCAAGCTCAAGGCTGTGAAGTGAAATGGAAAAACCCTAATATTTGTGTTGAACAGAAAGACTTCAAAGGTTCGGGGTCAATTCAGCAGTGCTTCATTTATGGAAATTTTTCTTCCTCCCTCACCATGCCCTTTTCTTTTGAAATGCAGTACTACTTGCAGTGTCAAGAAAATGTCTCATTGATATGCTTCTTCTCATTTAGCATTTACTAATATTGCAATGAACATGCAATTCTTAATTGATAAACATGTTTCCTGTGCATCTTGCCAGATAAGCACATTAAGATGCAGAAATGAGTTCCGGTTTGCATGGTAATGATGGCTGTTGTTCGATCCTCCCCCCATCTTTCCTGTCATTCCTTACCAACAGATATATAATAAATGCAAAATGTCTGAAAAAATATCTTTAAAATTCCATCATTACCATGCTGGAGATGAGTAGCAAGTTTAGTCATCATCAGAGTGCAGTCAGAAAACACATAATTCTGATCTTCCCTGACATGTTTTCTCTAGTTGTGTAATGGTTTTGTTCTCACCTCACTGACGCTGAAGTGGCGAGTACTGTAGCCTCAGTTTAACTGTCAGCCGAGCAGAGAGCACAGCCGAGAGAAAACAGCCCTGGCTGGCCTTGTAGTCTGAGAAATGGTCTGCGGGCTCGACGGGGGGTTCTGACTGAAACCTCACTGCCTTCCCAGACCAGCTCGTTTGTGCTCGGATGTGCATGCTGCCAAAAGGGGGCCGTCAGTGTGTGCTCGGCACAGTGGGGAGCCCTGGAGTCCATATCCATCTCAGCAGCCTCCTCCTGGCTTCAACCCCCACAAACCAGAGCCCTCTGCACTGATCAGCACACCAGACTTAAGGCCAAACACATCATACTTTCCACTGACTGGATACAGATGCTTGCACACACACTCACCGTCGCTCTCTCTCTCTCTCTCTCTCCCTCCCTCTCATTTTCTGTCTCTCACTCTCTCTCTCTCTCTCTCTCTCTCTCTCTCTCTCTCTCTCTCTCTCTCTCTCTCCCTCCCCCTCAACACACAAATGGCCATGCAGTATAACTGTAACTTCTGTAACTGTGTACGCAGATGTAGACGTATAACCCAAACAAGGGTGCACACAAAGATCTCACAGAGGGAGAGAGAGAAAGTTTAACAGTGCAGGCTCTGAGAAATCCTGAAAGTGCAGGCTCTGACTAAGTAGCCTTTAGGGAGAACAAAATGTTTTCAGGGAGACGGATGGGTACTTTTGAGGGATTGTGTCTCGCCCTCGCCAACTCTAAAATGGCTGGATCAAATTGACTTCAGACAGATGAGGTAGTCGATGTAATATTTTGTGATCTGCATGCTAAAAAGGGGTCTGCTGTAACCCACAAGCCGTCAAGGTCGAGCTGCTCTGTAAAAATGCAGGTAGTTGTTTGGTTGCCAGACTGAAAAATGTGACCTTGATTATTGACTGTCATGTCTTGTTTTATTGTATTCCTTTGCCAGTTCCATTATAAAACTGCATTGCACTGGCATGTTAAAATATGCATATATATATATATATATACACAGTTTCTAAGTCTAGCACACTGAACATCTAGCACACCAAACACTGGTAGCTTTTCTACTCTCCAGTCGATTTCTGCTTCACTTGCCTCATCTTGGTGTAAGCAGAAGTCAGTTTTGCATGGTGATCTCTGCTGTGCTTGGAGAGGTTGGGCCGCAGATGGCGGTTTATTGTTGCAAATAGGCAGTCTCGAGGTTTTACACCTCAGGTCAATGAATGGCTGAGCACAGTAATTTCACCAAACACTGATTACCAGATGTTTTTCAAGAAACAGCACTGGAATACTTATGAAGCCATCCTGACAGGCCCTTGTAGAATTTGTAATGCAATCATGCCTCTTTCTAATAAGACCAATTAAACAGTAATGGATACCGGATATGAAGCCAACAACAATAATTGAGATACTAAACCATGCTTGAGTTTTTACTTGCATTGTTCCATTGCTTTCAGCTGTCATTTTTCTTGATAATTCCACCATTAAATATGTAGAAGTTCTGATCTAAGCACAATCTGAGTAGCATAGATCTTAAGGAATGATATTTTTTATTTTGTCATAAAAAATAAAGGTATGTTTTGGTAACATGAATTGCCTTGGGTTTTTCTTGAACAGCTGAGCTTGACATAAGGTGTTACTTTTTAAGTTTGAACAATATCCTCTGGTCCCCTCTAGGCTCTCCTGAGGATGGTGGCAAGCCATTCCAGTGTCCGGTGTGTGGACTGGTCATCAAACGCAAGAGCTACTGGAAAAGACACATGGTCATCCACACAGGCTTGAAAAGTCATCAGTGTCCATTGTGTCCCTTCCGCTGTGCTCGCAAAGACAATCTTAAGTCCCACATGAAGGTGAGATATAAATATTTGTCATGATATCATGCATGAGTTGAGCTCAATTCTAACATATGCTTTACATGGCACAGTTTAACATTACTACACAGTGGCTGTTTCACTTCACTGTTAAATATTAATAGAATGAAAGCATACCCTCAGAAAATAAAGAATCTTGTCTTTCTTTTAAATCTATCCTACCTTTCCAGGTCCATCAGCACCAGGACCGGGGTGAGACATTTCAGTGTGAACTTTGCCCTTTCACCTCTTCCCGTCACTTCAGCCTGAAGCTTCACATGCGCTGCCACCAGCATTTCCCTCGCACCGATGTCAAGGTGAAAGAGGAGCTCACTACAGACACGGAGGGTGAGGGCTCCCTGATGGGTGACAGTGGCTCTGCAGACTTTAGGGGGAATGAGGTGTCTCCACTGCCCTCAGACATCCAGCAGCAGACATCCCCTCCAGTTGAGGCTTCTTCCAACCACGTCCACATCAAGGAGGAGCCGCAAGAAAGAGACCTTTCGGTGCTCTCTCCATTTACGATTTGCAGGGAACGTCCTAGCAGCAGTGCCAACTCCCTGGACCTCTCTGGAGTTGGGGTAGCAGTGGGAGTCAGGTCCAGTCCTAGTGGTCCAACTACAGCATCCCTCTTCAGCCCCGATATCTCTACCAAGACAGCCACTGACCTGCTTATGAAGCTGTCAGGTAAGCACAAACTGATGAATACAAACCCTTGAAACCTGAGATATGTATATTTTCTATTTTTATCTAGCACAAACCCATTAATCTTAAAATTAAATTACAACATCAATGTGGTTAAATTTTCTCTTTTTTTGTAATAGAAAGTTACTACTGTTTAATTTGCAAGTTTCCTTTACTTCCCTGAAATCATTGTTTTCAGAAATACAAGAAAACAGCTTGCAGAGACAATTAGCTGCCTGGAATCATGTGATCATGATTACAGTGTGTTGCATTTTTTTTTTCTGTACTTACTCTTTGCAACTGTAATGACTGAAATTATAACCTACAACCTAAAATTCATAAATGTCAGTTTTTCTTAGCATAGTGCTTCAACATTTTAACACCCAAACTTGACAAACATGCTGCTCTAATGTATGCTGTGCCCAGACTGTGTTTAGATGCATTTTACTATGTTGCAAAATGTCAATAGATGAGCTTTGAGCGAAAGGGAAGATTGATGGAAAAAGGTTGATCAGGGTTCATTGTCGGGGTCGAGGGTACGGCTGCCACTCTTCCACTTAATGCTGTGTAATTAGATTGAGATCTCGAGCGATGAGGAGAGGAAAAAACCCTGGGAACATTAGATTAATTAAAAATTTATGCATAATTCATAATTAAAAAGGAATTCATAATTTGAAATGATTAGCACCCTCAGCGCCATCCTGTGACCCTGCCAGGATGCATAGGGACTGGGATGGCTTAGTTAACTCCCCCTCGATATTGCACGCCCAAGCTCTACATGGATGCCCCGTGGGTGCCAGTTACACTTCACTCCTCGACTGCACAATCAAGCCCAGGCAACTCCCAGAGGAGCCAAGATGTCTTCTCACAATGTCAGTCCAGTGTCAAGTGGCGGACATCTTAGTGAGTAGTGTTAATTTGTAGTTTTAGTCGAATTTTAGACAACAAAAATTCTAGATATTTTAGTGTCATCTTAGTCAACAACAACCATGAACATTTTAGTCTCATTTTAGTCATCAATAAATGAGTTGATAAGAATATGTGAACATTTTTTTGACAACTAAGGCTTAAATTTTGGATAAACAAATTTAAGATTTTTTAAGGTTCCGTGGACACTCTGCTATCCTTAGCATTATAACCAGATGTCTAACTGGTTTAGCTGGTTTGGAGCCATTCCAAATCGCCAGAACCTGGCTATCAAATGTATGTTGCAGATACATTGTGGGTGACTGCACATGCGCTTGAAGAGAGGTTGTGAGAAGATCTGTCATTGCCCGCATTTGTATAATTTATGGCATTACTTTTCTGCCAGAATCATCTACAATTTGACAGCATGATTATAATGCCATAATAATTGTATAATTAGCCCAAACATTGGGAAGAGAGGAAAGTTTGTACAGGAATAAGTGGAAGTACCTACGAGACTGATTTGTAAAGGCATTAAATTAAAGCAGGCACGGAATGTGTGTTCCCCCCGATTAATTCCCTCCTGAACGGCTCTCTAGCAACATTAAACAAACATTAAACCCACATGTTTGGAAGGCGTCCTTCAAGCGGACACCAAAACGGAGTATAAACTGAACTATGTACGTGTCTGCTGGAGGTGGAGCCTCACAGGCTTGCGGATGCGGAAAGTATAAACCAGGCTTAAGTGTGTTTAGCCAAGATAAAACCTAAAATTAAACTCTCAGTCCACAAATGCTTCTTAAAGGATCATACAGATGATCGTGTGTGTTATATTTCGGGTAACCCAGAGAATGCAACATGTTGTGACATTATTATACAAAGCCTACTCTGCGACTTCCAGATGCACCGCTGCCTTTCGGAGCTGGCTTGACATAGCTTGAAATGCATTATGAGCATCTTTAATTACCTTAATTTCTGTGTGGTGTGCCTTGAATTGCCTCTCCAGGTTTGTTGTGTTCTTCCCAGCTAGTTTGTAGCCACACGGCTTCTCTCCAGACATGACAACACACACTGTCATTCTCTCCACTGCATTGTAAGTGAAGTGGGTGCAAAATAAAATATCAACCCGTTTTTTCCTGCCACGGCCCGTTGACGCTATTATTCATTTTTATTCCTTTTTATTTCATTTTATTCCTTCTCTGCTTTTCTCCTCAGGTTAGCGATGTAGCCTGTACTACCCTGTTGCACATGTGCAGAACATGATAAACGTCCACAGAGCATGAAGCAGGAAGAGAAATGCTGGAAGCAACCAATTAAAAGAAGCTATGAATGAACGTGATCGTTTCCAAAAAAAAAATATGTTATTGGTCAATCATTATCCATCACTTCAGCAGCTGTCTGTTATGTCTCAGTAAAATTTCGTCACTTTTCATTAACAATAATATACGGATATTTTGTCCAGTTCTTGGTTTTTCCAATTCTATTTTCGTCTTGTCTTTTTTCGTTAACTATATTATGAAGAGATTTAGTCAGTTTTCTTTTGGTTCAATTGATTTTTTTTTTCTTTGTCAAAAATAAGGTTAACAAATATTTCATCAGTTTTTATTAACGAAATTAACACTATTAGTGAGGGCATTATTCAAGGAGAATGAGGGAGGATTTAAAAAAGACATTATAAGAGGCCTGCACACTTAAATAAGCTATGATACATTTTAATGAATACTGTTTCTTTGATCAGAAAATATTTTCTTTGTTTGAGGGTGGAGTTAAAGATGTAGGCTTATGAATCTGAGAAAAACTGGCCTCAGATCTTTGCAAAACTTACCCATGCCAAGGAGCAGCAGCCAGGGAGAAAGAGGTGAGGAAGTTCCTCATGGGACCTCTCGACTCTATTTCTTTTGACCTCCCTGCCAACCCAGATTGAGTGTGGACACGAGCAGCTCATCCCTCCTGCTTTTACATTGCTGTCTCAGTGCCTCAATCCCATAAGGGGAGGGAGAGAGGGAGGGAGAGAGAGAGAGAGAGAGAGAGAGAGAGAGAGAGAGCTGGAGAGAGAAAGACAAAAAAAACAGATAAAATGACATCAAGTGAGCGAGACAGAAAGAGACATAGAGGGAGTTGCACTGAGTTCCCCAGGCATAAAAAGCCAGTGAACTCTTCCTGCCCTCTGACATAATAAGCATATCATTTTTTGGGCAGCCCTGCTTTCCATTGGGTGTTATACTGATACCCTTTGATTTTTATCCTTGAACGCTGACACAACCGTTAGCTATCCAGTGTGATCCACATTTTGATTCAGAGATGAAAGCCACAAAGGAACTTTGAAATACACAGCCCCTACCGTGTGCCCAGTGGACCCTGAGTTAATAATGACAGCGGGCACTGTGCGCACCCTCCAAACACCACCCCATCCCTGCTGTGGTGACACAGGGACAACAAGCTTGACCCTGGCTAGGTTTGAATAATTGGCTTGCAGGGGGTTGTGAGAGGTGTTGAATCTGTCGTGATGCTTCTGCAGTTGTCTTATTTATCTTTTTCCAGGAAGAGTATCTTAAATGCAGTGCGTTGCCTCAAAGCAATGATGCATAGACAGAGTGTTGAATCATTGTACATGGATATATATTTTTTTAAACAATGACAAGTTAAATTATGTTTAAGTGAGATTGTTTTCAAGGTCACCATAGTGGCATCTTTTGTACATGTTACAGAAATAGCTGGGTGCTGTTGAACCATATCTTTAAGGAAGTCAACACAGAATATTGTGAATTTTTAAATGTGTACTGTTTTGTTTTTCTCTTTCTGAACATCTAAAATTAATCTGCATGTCCCTCACTTTCAAGCTCCAGATGAGCAGGCAGAGGCAGGCTTTTTGTGTGTGACCTCTGGTCCATACATCCCCACTGCAACCATCAGTATCGCTGTCTACTGTCTAGCACACTGTCAGCTATTGTTGGGTTCTCAACCTGCCCTACGTAGCCCTGCGTTTTATTTTTTTTATCCTGGAGAAAACAGCAGCCAATTGTCAGAGGGGGAGCAGGTCGGCGTGACAGAGGTGGAAAGCTAATGAAGTTATTTGACGGCAGCCCTGGCCATAGAGCGAGAGGTGAGGCAGAGTGGACAAGTGCCTGGCAGCGAGACGGATGAGGCGCGAGGGAGAAGCGCAGCAAGTGGGAGAGAAAGAGGGAAAAGAGCAGCAATGGAAGGAGCATTGGTGACAGATGTCATAAGGGCATGATAAAACTGAGACAAAGCAATAGCATCGTCAACCCTGAGCTGGAACTAGCGTTATAATACCATGCACAGAGAGCTGACATTGGCCTGGCGTCATACTTAACAGACAGGGCTTCCACCAGAGATGATGTGCAGGAGTGATGCTCATGATGGCACTCTGATTAGAAATTTGGTCACACCAAAGCCTTAACTTGTAGGCAGAATTGCTCCTGTCTGTACTGCACTCCAGCTTTGTGCTATTGAGCCATCAGTCTAGAGGAATAAAAACGTGTCCACTGGATTAGACTACTAAATAATTCATTGGGCTCTGTAACATAGATTCTGAGTGGAAATATTCTCTATTTATAGTGACAATCCAAAAGGTCACTTGAGTGGTGTGACTTTGTATGTGACTGCAAGTCCCAGAGTTGTTTTTATCTGGTGAGGCCACAGAGGAGAATAATTTGTGAATCTAAGTTTGAGTCTGTATTTATCAGAAGTTATCTGCCTATGCTTTAGGTTCAGCATGACAGAGCAAATATTGTGTTGTATGGGAATACATAAAACAAAGGTTTCTGTAAAGATATATATATATAGTTTGTGTCTGTGTGGTAAAATGTGATAGTGTATTTTATGTGTGTTTGTAAGGCAGTGACCAAGTGTGCTGTTCCTGTCTGATCCAACATGGCCCAACACACTTCTAATTAGAGGACGTCCTTCCAGGTGCTGACCAGGTTATACTTAGCCTGCCCGCTGACATCTGACAGTGTGACATTTCCAGCTGGTGCTGCGTGCGACCCTGCACCACTGCCCCCGAACTTGAAGGTCACTGTTCCTCTCCCCCTCGCCCCTCAACCTCCCCCTTCTCCCCCCTCTTGAACTACAGCCCTGGCATGCCATGGTGTGGCACTGTGGCATCGTGGCACCGCATGGGTGGTCAAAATACCAACACCTGTCCCCTTTTCCTGCCCTGTATCCCCTGTTTCCAAGCCCTCTATCCCTCTGGCATAGATCATCATTAATCAGAGGGGCTGGGGCCGGCACAGATTGATGATGTGGGCAGGGGGTGGCAGGCCTGTAGCGCGTAGAGATGTTAGGTGAGACGGCAGGGTGAGGAGTGGAGCAGATCTCTGCTGGGGCCAGAGGAGACTGGACAACAGTCTGCCCAAGAGTGATAGCCTCTCTTATATCTGTGTGTGTGTGTCTGTGTGAGACACAGACAGATGGGGGGTGGGGAATACATACACCAGGGTATGGGTGTACAGATTGTTTAAAAATTATGTGTGTCAAGAGTTGTGTTAATGGACATATAAATGTGTCTGTGGGTACAGAAGGATTACATTCTTCAACCATTCTTGCACTTTTACTAGCAAACTAGCTTACATTAGGATCTCGAAAGTAGACGAGAACTCCACAGGTAGACAAAGTCACCAGCTGCAGTCAAACTCTGTTTGAACTTGATTAATGACTCATAATTATTTGATTTTTGTGTTTGAATATCAAAAATCAAATTTACCCACAATTTATGTTGTTCATTAAAACCAAATTACGTAGAATCAGAATATCGCTCTTTTGGATAGAATTTATTTCAAGCCTTTTCTGGAGATTCAATACGGCACATTAAACCCCTTTCTGACATGGAATCTGTTAAATTGCTAGTGTCACCTATCTGTTAAAGTGGCGGCTTATTACCATTCAAACATAGATCTCCTTGAAGGCAAAGTGCTATAAAAGCTCTCTTCAAACATACCGGCACCTTTACAGATTTGCAATTCAATTCTCATGCGTCTGCCAGGTGAGACTGGGTAATGCATCAAGTTACTTACAATACACAGGTTGAGAGCAATATGGTGAGCAATGTAAATAGCGCTGGTCCAGAATGAGCTCTGTGATCTAAAGCATTACTTCCTGGTCGTGTGCGATTGGTCCATGCGCTAGACACAAAAACGTCACTGTAATTTCATTGTGCCTTTGCTGACAGCGTGACTGCATTTATTCATACTTGTGCCGTGAAGGAAGTGTTATGGAAGTGGTACTAGGGTCATACCTAGAAAGATTGCCAGCATTACTTTTATAGAACAGCGACTCTGGGTCTTTTTCCAAACACAAGGTTGAACTGTTGAATTGCCAACACATTAACAGAATGGGGTGCCATGTCTGAAATGGGCTTTATAGAGTGTTTATACTTTTTACTTTTACTTTGAAATTATAAATTTCAACTATTTACACTATAGCCTAAGTAAAGCCTTATCCATCTCTGTTTTAGTGAAGAAGGGAGTGTAGTGGGACATGCTGAGACACACAAAGAGAGGCACTGGACCCGCTGTTCTTTTCTTGGCAGCTATCGGAAGTTACTCCATGTCTAATTATTAATTATTCATCTAAGGCGGATTAGATGTGGCCCAGTTTCTCTTGAAGATGACTCTAGAGCAGAGGGATACATGTGACGGTTCACTCCCTAACCTAGGACTACATACTGCAGAGATGGCAGATAAAGCTGATTGCTATCACACAATTATTTCATGTTGTTCTGTCTGATGAGGATTCTAAAATGTCAGGGGGGGGGACCCGCCTTAAAATGTGTAAAGTGTATAGGGCCAGTGTGAAAGGAGGAGGAANGGGGGGGGGACCCGCCTTAAAATGTGTAAAGTGTATAGGGCCAGTGTGAAAGGAGGAGGAAAGAGAGAGAGATTGGGATGTTGTTGTAGATGTTCTCAAGACCTGGAGAGAAGTAGAGTTGTGAGGTTCCACCATCTGTGTTATTCATCAGCGCCCCAACTGTAGTGTCTGTTGGAGCCATAAGAATGCGAAAATGAGATTCATCCCGCTACTGATCACTTTATGCCATGCTTCATTTTAATTTTTATTTTAAAAGTTTTTTGACAAGATACTCAATGCATATTGCACTACACTTAGACAAGTGTTATGTTTGCATGTCAGTCACCATCTTAATAAATGTGAACAGGGTGCTTATCACAAGCTCATGTTATTTCCGCAACCCTAACCCTAATGTATGTGACCATTTTTAACTTAAACTCAAAACAGCAGATGCTGTTATAGTAACAAGCCAGGTTTGGGTTTAAATTATAAAATAGAATCAATCAAATTCTACTTAAACCAAAAAACCTAAAGTGTTTTCATGTAACATATACTTCTGAAATTATCCAACAAACTGTTTTGGTCGCAATTAATCTTTGGTCTCTCTTTCTCCTGCTTCCCGTTTCCCAACCATTCAAACTCTTCTGTTTTTCTGGCTTCAGCGGCCAACCAGAGGGAGACATTGAAGTCACCATTCCACCTGAAGGAAGAGCCCAAAGCAGAGGAAGCTTTGAGCCCCAGACCAGCCTCCCAGTCCCAGTCCCAGAGCCAGGGCCAGCAAAGCTTCCCTGCTGCCTTCTGCCAGGATGGGCAAACAGGGGCTGCAGGAGCCGCAGAGCGTGCAGGGCCTCTCAAACCAAGGGAGGGGAGCCCCATGGCCAAGAACAGCTTGCTGAGCCAAGATATCAACGTTAAGGTGGCCTCTGAGCTGCTGATGAAGCTTTCAGGTATGTGTACATAACTGGGAATGTGAATGCAAGAAATGGGTGGAAAAAACACGGATGAGGTGTATAGGCCCCAGACTGACCTGTGTAGTAACAACCTACAAACAAATCTGCTCCAAAGCCATTGTGCAGTTTATTTACATTTCAGAATATCATTTAATTGACTGTGAAATTGAATTGTGTTTGTCATGTTCATATATATTTCTTTGTGTAAACAAAATTGTTAAAATGCAAACATACATGAATTTGTGAGTAGCATACAGCAGTGCTTCCAGTAGAGAATGTACAAGTTATGCACTGTATTATTTACATAGTATTTGCTCTGCTGTTGGTCTGTTAGAGTTTCAGATCAAACAATATCAGTTCAGAAGGCTAGCTGTAGGTCAAAGGTGATGCCACTGCCCACGATAAAAGGGTTCTCTTGTTTTCTGCTATGGTACAAGTCACCAAGCTAAAATTGGGGGCTTCTCAAAGGTGAGATTATCTGGTGAAGAAATAGTCTGTTTCTCAGAGGCCTCTTCTTAGATTTTGGCTGCAAAGCCTTTGTATTTGAGATGATATATAGGTCACTTCTCTTGACCCTTTGTTTTTTCCCTACCCCTTTCTGCATCTATGGTTTGCTCTGTTTCAAGTTTTGGTGATAGAGTGGTGGCATGCTGCAGCTCAGTACTGTTTTGTGCAACCAGTAGTCTGTCTTCTGAAGACACTCTTCAAAACAATATCTATCATCAATATCATAATTAAAATCCAACCTGACTTGCCTCTCGTTTCATGGCAGACGGTGAAACAAAGTATTTTTGACAAGCATCTTGTTTCAGCCTGTGCGCCTGACACTGCAAAGTCTTGTAGTGCAGCATGAATTAGCCTTTACAGCTTCTGTTTTGAGCTGAGTTGTGACATGGTTGGTATCTTTTCATGCAGGAAGTCTAACTTAACCTGGTTCTTTTTGCAGCACATGCTATGTGCTAGCATTATGATGTTTTTGTTTTTCAATTATGTGACACTTTGTGTCACTGGGAATAAAAGTTTAAAGCATTGGCTTATTTTAGCCTCCATCCAGAAACACTGTTGAATGTCAGTTCGAGTTCAAGTGTGCTATAGACGGGCATTTTTCCACTGTGGGCAGCTGGAGTGTGTCTCTGAGGCAATCAAGAATGAAATTTGCTTAAGCATGGATCAGCATGTACCAGTAGAGCAAAATTTTGCAGCTACATTATAATCATAAAATGCTTTTTTTTCTGACTTAACATTAATTTTAGTACATGCAAATGTGTTTCCTACATTACGCATTTTTAACAAATAATTTTCAATTACTGGCTCATTAGCCAAGAAGTTCTGTACAGCAGGCCACCAGCAACCTTTCATTTAGAAAAACAGAACAACATAAAATTTTCAATGTTGGAATGATTAATATGTAGGAATTTTATAGGGTAAAAATTTAGAATGTGACAAATTTGTGCAAATATGCATGTGTACATATTAATAGTGCTAAAAGCAGTCTGGTGGTGGCGCTGTGGGGTGATGCTCCATCCACAGCTCTTCATTCAGTGCTAGTGTGCGCGTACTTGATAGACACCTCACATAGCAGTTGCCATTGTTCTCCCCGGGTCGACTGGTGTTCAGAGTGACTCATGCTGGCTGGCAGGTCTGTGGTACTACACGTGTGCTGCTCCACTGCCTGCCCCCAGGTCACGTTTTCCTGTGTGTGCATGTGTTTTGTGTGTTGTTTCAGGGAGACAAAGATGATGTGATTGGTATCTAAAAACAACAGAAAACCAAGTATTAGTCTACCTGTGTGTAAAAAAAAAAAAAAAAAAAAACAGAAGCATGATGCAGACGGTATAAAATTCCTCCACTGTACAGTCCTTGATGTTGTTCTTTGTTTCATCACAACTAACCCCCTTTTTCCTTCTTCCATTTTGCGATTTCCTTTCCCTGCACAGACGTAACCTTGTTAGTCCATTTCGTCCTCAAATAGCATGGACAGTGTTTATCCCCTCCCATCACTTACACAAGCTCTGCAAGGTTGACCTAGGTTAGGGAAAGATGCTGCAGCATTCATCCTTCCGCTAGCTCCCTCTGCCCCCTCACACAGTCCTCAGAGCACAGTGCCATCCATTGCCATGGCAACAGCGGGGGCGGTAGATGGAGAGGGCTGTCTAGAGTGACAGCCTTGACAAGAGTCTGGACCCTCAAATGACCCTGGGGGGAAGGGAAAGAGAAAAAGAGGAGGAAAAGAGAGAGAGCCAGGAAAAGGTCAATGCTGTTACAGTCACATGTGATTATGGTCATGAGGTTCAAGGGCATCTGCATTGTGACCTTTGTGTGTCCCTTGATAAAGGTCAGCACCATAGCAAAATGACCCGTTAAAGACACCGAATAGGAAAATTACATTGGGGAGTTTAAGATGAGCATTTTCTTGGTTCAAATCATCACCATTTTTCTATTGAAAACAGCTTCTTTCCTCATTCTTACTTGTCATTGCAGCAAATATACATAATAACCTCACTGAATTTGTGCAGCTGCCATGGTCATTCCTTGACCATGGCATTGGACAGCTAGAGCAAGTGGGGATGTCATCATTACTGCCCATTGTGCTGTAACCTGAGTTGCATCATCCCTTTAACTAGGTCACCCCCNTTTTTTTTTCTTCCTTATCAAACGTCGCTTGGTTGTGCTGAAATGCCTTGCGCACTACCTCCCCCACATCTGTTTAAAACCAGGCTGCCGGTGTCTGGGGGCTAATTACGCCAGGCTAAATAGTCCCTGGTGCCAGTGGATAACGTGTACCAGCAGATGGGCACTGGTGTTGCAGGGCAAGGGGAACATAGCATCACAGGAAGGGAGGGGGAACAAGGCCCTAGGTGGTGCCCTGGCAGACTGGCATCGTGTGGGTAACAGCCGTGCCACCTACTCGCCATCCAGCTACCCTCACTGTAGGTGTGAAATCACACCTTATATTCGCCTCGCCACTCGCTCCTCATTCCTTAGGAACAGCCCTTCTCTCCATGAGGACATTTTTTGCAGACCATCATTCTGTACAGTGGTCTTCATCTTGTTGATCAAAACTGCAACAAATATTTTTTGACCATTAGACGTTAGAAAGACTCCAAAAACAAACTCAGAGTACCAAGCCTTGAGCTTATTAGGTTCTTATCACTAACATGTCGGCAAACACTTTCTTATGGTTATTTGTCAAATATAACTTAGAACTTTGCATATAGCACATCATATGCTAATATTTTGTTCCTCATGAGAAAAAAATCTGTCTGTTTGGCTTACTGAATGTTTGACTTTTTTCATCAGCCTCTTGTTTACTTCATCTGTATAGCACATGGGCTGTGCTTCTCAGTGGGATCTTAACAGCCATTTTACATTACCAGAAGTCATTTGATTCATTGCTACTACAAAACTTATTGTTTGATGCATCTTTAAACAGTAAACTGGGCTTCTGTGATATACAGACTATGGCTCTAAGTATTTTTATTATTGAATAACCTATTGACTTTTTCCAATCAATTATTTGGAAAATCAATTATTTGGTCTTTAAAAATGTTACAAATATAATAATAAATGGTCATTACATAATATCAGAGCCCAATGAAATGTTTTTAGATTTTTATATTTTATCTGATCAACATTTAAAGTAACTAAAGGTATTACATTTGCATAGGAAACAGGGAAAGTCCTCATATTTGAGATGCCAGAAACACTAAATATTATGTACTGTTTTGATAAATAATTTCATTGATTGATTATCAAAGCAGCCGCCTTTAATTAATTTTGTCATAAATTTTGCATTAATTTATCAACTAATCATTTGATAAGTAAAGTAGATGAATGTATGATTGACACCACCCAGAATACACACACACACACACACACACTTATAATGCTCAGAATTTATTCAAAGCCTTACTATAAGAACACAATCTGATCATGCGATAAAGATAAAAAAGAATTCAACGTGTGCAGTGCAGTACTGTGTAAGCAACTCACTATTCAAATTCATAACTTTGGCATTGCACTGCTTTTACTTTATCTAAAGCTCTACAGTGCTCTGACGGCATCCTCACTATGCCTCCTCAGCGTGCCCGCTTGATGACCTCTCCTACTCCCACCCTCCATACCTCCATATCTTACTAATTCTCTCTTCATCACTACATATACATTCAATTCGCAGAAATGCAGAGTTGCTGTCTTTTAACACTTGCTGTATGTTTGCTTCCTGGATGGTGAGTGAGTAATTGAATTAATTACTGAGATGCAATCCTTTCTCTTCACTTGTACCATGGCCATTCTTTTCTCTGCACTTTATAAGATAAAGCCTCACTAGCCTTTAAATAGCTGGACCTGCCACTTACGCTAAAATGTTTTGTCTTGGATTATTTTATAGCAGCCATTTCTCCCTTCTTATAGACTGTTTATCAAGCACACCTTCTAGAGTCAGATGTAGATGCAGTTTCCCTGTCAGAAGGCCAAACTACTGAAAGCTAGATGGCTGAGGATCAACTGTAGCAGCAGCTGTCTGTGGAGTCGGCAGGCAAGGCTGCTGTGGCTCCCACATGACATGCAGTCTCCACACTGCAGCCTTTGAAGCGCCTGAACTCTTCACCCCTGTCTGAGCAGGTCGGCGAGAGAGCAGGAGAATAGAGAGATTGAGAGAGAGGGATGGGGGCAGGGATAGAGATGCAGAATAACAGCAGGGAGAAGGGGTAGAATGGGATGGCGGGAGGGGTAGAGGTGCAGAGGTTGTCATTTAGGCTGTAGCCATTCCTCATCCTTATGTCCTCCCCTAGCTCTTCTCTCTCATCCCTCTTTCTTTTTTTCCTCTTTTACCCTCAGGTGTTTTTTTCTGGCACTGTTTCACAATTTTTTCCTTTCTCCTTACCCTTTCTCTTTGCTTATACATTTCCCTCTGTCTTTCTCACTGCTTGTCTGTCCATCTTTTTAATCTTTAGTCAAAGCATCAAAGCACAGTGTGATAAGATGGCTTTGCATACATTAAGTGACATGTTACTTACTGTTTAGTCTAACTGGAGTTACAGTCATCCAGGCCTGTAGTAACTCCTGTATACACACAGCAAAACGGTTAGTCTGTCAGGTCCAAATAGATTCAAGTAGACACTTGAGGTCACATCACACAAACCCCATTCACTTTCATTCTGTCTCAAAAACTGAGCATACTGTGTCAGAACGATCAAGATATGTATAGTGCTTTATATTTGGCAGACACATTACAGTTCTTGCAGAAGCGTGAAACATGGTTCATGCTTAATGAATTTGATATATGTTTTGTTTTTTTGTTGTTTTTTTTTTTTTNTTTTTTTTTTTTTTGTACCACTTTTTGAGTTGTTAATGGTAAAATTTGTCATGAAAATTAAATCCAAAACCTCAAACAAGACAGCTAGATTGCTGAAGCACATGGGTGGGGCTGCTTTACAAATAGCAGCCATGTGCATTTGTTTATCTAAGCAGTGACATGAAGCCTGAGAGCCATGAAACTGAAACAAGTGCACTAGCCTAACAGTAGCCAACTGAACAAAGTTGAAGCATGGATTGTCCTCCACTGTATCTTGTTTGACTTGAGAAAATCAGTGTTGAGCAAGAACCTGACTTCTGCAAGCTTTATCACGGCCTTGCCAGTAACTGAAACTAAGCAACATACTTTACCACCTGATGTCTAAACATGCATGATTGCATTTATTCTGTTTATGCCCTCCTAAATGGAAAAAATGTTAGAGCTTACAAAATGTTTAAGCAAATCGCTGTTGATGTTGTCACAAGTACTAAATATTCTATGAAAATCGATTACAATACAGCTATATAACCCAGATGTATATAGCTGATATATGTACAGTTCTTATGAATTATTGAATATTCTGTTTTTTAGACACTTATCACCATTTGGAATAAACACTGTTGATTTTTCAGCTATTTGTGACAAGTTGTCTGATGCCTATACAGTTGTGAATAATAGTTCTGAGCTGTTCATAGTTTGTTTTGTAATTGGAAGCTAGCTAGAACCACTAGCTAGATCCATTACTATAAATTTAAACCAAACTAAGGCTAGTCATGCTAGCCACTGCCTTAGTTTGCTGCTTGACTAAATATAGATTCAAAACAAAAGGAATCAGGCAACACTGCACTGTCCATCATCACTCTGAATCAAAGTTATGTAAAAGCGAGCCCTGCCCCACTGTCTTACTTTGCTGCTGGAATGATAGAAGCTCTGGGTGAAATTAGAGCCATAAATTCAGTGATGATGTGATGTTTATGACTGTGCAGCATGTGTAACAGATTTTAGAGGTGCTTTAACAAAGCAGGCTTGATATACTGTATGTGGATGCCAACAGTAGATAATGTCCATTGGCATTAATTTACTAGGCCAAGCTAAGGCTGCCCCATGTGTCCCTGCCCAAGTCTAATACTGGTGAGTAAATAAATACACAAATTAAAGCTGTGAAAATGGAAAAAATGAAACAGTAAAATAAATTTATATTTGTCCCAGAATACTGGACTGTGTGTAAGAGCCAAAGGGTATTGGCTACAGCACTTCAGGCATTGGTAAATTAAATAATGTTCATTAGTGGTAGTTTTGACTGAGATAAGCTTGTTTGTCCCATTTATTTATTTTTTTTTCCAGTAATAGCATTGGATACCTTTAGTACCCAAATTTTTGAAAATATCACAAGAATGTTGAGTGGAATTGGAGCAACACTGTCTCAGAAAGCTATGATACGTATTAAAAAAGGTTGACAAGTACTTTCATACCAGGTTACACACAGATACAGACATTCTTCCATACCTGATTTTGTGCCTAATGGCAGCTGGTGTATTATAGAAGAGACTTCTGCACCGGAGGGGATGACACATATGTGCATAGACACACAGGGCATACATGCTCACAACACACACACAAGCTGGATTCAGGCAGACTGAAGGCTGCTTTTTATGGCTTCTGAACATTAGGTCATGACCTTGACTGCAAAGCCTATCTGTTATCAGTGTGGGAGTAAGGAGATCTTTTCATTTTGTTTTGTGACAGGTGGTCTTATGATCCTGGCTGCTGTGATGTGATTCTTGCAATGCAATGTCAGTACATTGATGTTAACTTTATGTTTAATTTGTTTGACCGTATGACCTCTCTGTAATGGCTCTTATCTTGTTTATCCCAGATTTGGGAGATCAAGTACATATCGTATAATTCTATGTGTTTTGTGTATAAGTTTAGTTAGCCCAGCAGTTGTCTTAGCCCCTGCCGTTAGGAGCGGTGAATCAGTGACGGTGTCCCTTGGTTGACCCTGGCAGTAGGTTGCCCCCCCCCCACTTTCCTCTCCTCCATCTCTCCCTCCCAGGCTACTCCTGGCCAACTCTGGTCACCTGATTAAAAGATTAGTGATGCTGATGGTTGTCATTGTCTTTTGCATAGTAGCTACTACCAATTCCTTGACCCAGGAAGAGTATGAATGGTGTTAAACTGTAGTTTATCCACATAAATAATATAGTATCCACTCATTTAACTGATACACTCTCAACTCAGATGCCTGCATGCTTACACATACAGTACATACACTCATGCTTGTTCACGCATGCACACAATGTAGGTCATGCTCCAGCCTCTGTGACTCACACTCTGCCCGTTCATTAGAGGAGCAGAGAATGTGAGGGGAGGGGTGGCGGGGTTAACCCAAGGTTACTGCCTTGTATCTCCCCTCTTCTTCCGCCTCCCTCCTTTCTTTTTTCTCCAGCTTTTCTAACCTCCCACTACTCGTCCCACTGCTCCTGCTGCTCTGTCAAATTCGTATATCCCATAATCGTGCTGAGTCGCCATGTCAGCAGCTCTGTATCAACCCCACCACTTTGTCCTGCTCCTGCTTGTCACCAAGCTAAGACATTTCTTCCTTCCAGCGCTCCAGTCAAGACCAACTACCTCAGATATATAAATGCCATCTCCTTCTCAGCTATTTTTAGCCTGTTTAATTTGCCTCATCTTTTGAGCTTGAATAAGTGAGACCACAGCTTTTTTCCCCTTCAGGATTCTGTCTCATTCCTGTTTTTCACCCACACCAAAAAACAATTTATTTAAGAAGTTAGCTCAAGACCGTTGTTGACTTGCTGTAATAAAAGCCTTTAAAAACTATGTCCACTACCTTAATTATAAACATGACTACCAGGCTGCTTAGTTCATATTTAAAGTGTTCCAGTGTCCTTCTAACTTGCTTCAGTGAACTTGCGCAAGCTGCTGCAGCCCTCCCCAACGGACTGTGTGACCTGCCTTTGCCCTCATGCCCTAATGATCACACAGCTAGATGCTAACTGACAAAGCTCGGCTTTACAGGGAATGCTGATGTTTTGACTCTCATTTGGATTTCCTTACTTTAGCTTTAATTACATTCATACGTCACCTCTAAACAGTTAAGCATGCAGAACCAAGTTGTGCTGGACATTTTTGGAATGAAAGGAAGGTACTTTTTGTCACAGTGTTGCAAGACATAATTTCAGATACAGCAAAGTGCCAAAAAAAACCCAACATGCTGATTTTAATTTTACAATGTATATTCAGTAATTTTTTGCTCATATAAACTTGTCATAGCTTTGATGAAAGGAATTAACATATCTTTTTACAGTATAAGCAAATTGAACTTAATTTTAGAAAAAAAAAGAAAGACATTATTGATATTACAATCAGGGGTGCACATAATTTTTTCTGTCACATGCTGTAGATCACTGTCATCTCATCTGCTGTGACAAGCTGAATCTGATTGGCTGGCAGAACCCTCCATATATTCTATATAGATGATCTAATATTGTAAAAGTTGTCCGAATTTACAAAGGAAAATCTTTTCTCACAGCATATATCCGTTTCATTTTTTGCTGCCCTTTTACAGAGCACATGCAGGCGCACATACACATGCATGCAGACACACGTGCTTGTCCGTGAGTATGTGCTCCCAAACTCACAGTGCCTCATTAATTTCATCACACTTATTTCCTGATGTCTAAAACGTAGTGTGAATGGGCTGTATGTGTCCTGCAGCAGTAATAGTGAGACCTGGTTGTCTGCCTGCAGCAGGTATCTCTCCTTTCTGTCAGGTGAACACGTTCAGGTACGGCAAATTCATTTATCGAATCAGGTGGAGAAGGAGAGAGAGAGACAGAGAGACTGCATAGTCTCTCTCTCTCTTTCCTTCTCCACCTGATTTCGATAGTTGCTCCAGTTGCTCCAGTTGCTAGGTACACAAATGAGCATTCACAGGACAGCAGAGCATTTTCCCTTTGAGGGCACACAGGTACAAGTCTTTATTTGTTATTCATATGCAGTTCCATCCGTTCTGCAGTCAGTATTACAGGGATACAGAGATACCTAATCATTCAGTTTGCTGCATTTCATTCAGACTAAATAACATGAACTCAAAAACAAAGGAATGACAACAATTTACTGCTAATACTGTATAATGCTCTCTTTGATCAGTCTAACCACTTATTGTATCATCACATGCAGAGAACAACAAAGATGCCCAGTACCAGAAGGTGAAAGTAAAGGCAGAGCCCATGGAGGTGGACCCAGTCCCCACAGAAATAACCCCACCTGCCTCTCACCTGCTGGCCTTCAGCACTTTAGGGGTGACTGAGAAGAGTGAGCCAATGAATCACCTCGGTGAGACGTTGGCCCACCCCCAGAAAGACCTCTTCTCCCAGGACATATCGGTCAAAATGGCCTCAGAACTGCTTTTCAAATTGTCAGGTATGTTCCCTCTAGGAGCAGAAAACATATCTACAAACGCTGTCAGGCACACACTGTTCTCAGAGTAACAGCAGATACATAATGCTTACACATGTGCACACCATCATGTCTTCTTATCCCTGCGGCACCGCAGTGTAAACCTTGGACTGTTTGTGATACTTGACTATAAAACCTACGTTTCCATTTCCATCCTCTGGTGGCTCTGTAGTAAAGTCAAGGATATATGACACGTAATGTCATCCTCCTTTTCCCTGTATGGCCATGAAAGTGACATTGAGGCTGCAGACAACTGTTTGTATTGCAAGATAAAGACAGCTTTGAAGCGGGCCCATTGCCCCAGAGAAAAGGCGTGCGTTTGTGTGTGCATGTGTGTTCATGTGTGCTCGTGCGTGCGTGTTGGGTCAGGCTTGGAGTCCTAGACTGTGGCCCAAGCTCTATCCAGCATTTGATTGCTTCCTTAAATGCCATATACAGAAGCCACCTTGTTTAAAATCCCTCCCTCCCTTTTCTCTCTTCTCTCACACATTCGCACATTGACAATTTTTCTTTCCCACACAGTCTGTCTCATATACACACCTTTACACACTCACATAAGGTCCCATGGGGAGCAGTGTCTGCACACCATGCCCCCTCCTCCCTTCTCCTTCTCTTCCTTCTCTCTCTCTCTCTCTCTCTCTCTCTCTCCCTCTCCCCCCCTTGACTCGTTTTCAAACATGCCGGCTCAAGCACACTTGGCTGCACACGCTCTCCCCCTGCACTTCCCCTCCTTCCTCCCTTTACATTTCTCCCGTGCTGCATCTCCATGGCAACATGGAAAGAGACCTCTGTCCTTGGCGAGCAGTTTGACAGAGTGGGGTGTTTAGGATGGGGGGGCGGGGGTGTAGTGGGGGCACAGGAGATAAGGAAGGTAGAGAGGGCAGCAGGGGTACACAGCATGCCCACCCAGGGAGCTAGGGCATTGCTAGCCTGGCAACAGCGATGGCTACCCCCTTTAAACTTGGTTCTATTGTTTTAATACGAGGGGGGACTGGAAGAGAGTGGGCTGCTGTCACACAATGAGCAATCAATATGAATTACCCAGAGCAGCAGGACCTCAGAGACACATCAGTAACCAAGGTCGCTCTGAACACTGTGATGGTTGCAGCTTTGAAATACACTTCAGTACATTGCCTTGAAACTCACACATATGGCTCCATTCTCAGGCACTTTGTGTATTGCTTTTTACAGCTAAACAAGGAAAATCCATGGACCAGACTCACATTAGTCAGCCAAGTAGTATCAAGTTTTTTCTTCTTCCTCTGTCTCTAAGTGACCCCATACAGCTTGAGTTACATTGTGACTGGTGGCTGTCTAATGCTACGTGTTCTGTCTGTAGGTTTAAGCCCCTAAGTAGTCCTTTATCATGTTGGAGTCGCATGTTTTGCTGTTTTACCACACAAAGTCCTGAGATTTAAAATGTAAATATAGCTTATCATTCATTCATGGGTTTGCGTATCAAGGAGAGGCTTTGGTATTAAATCCATTGTTCTCCTTGATCTGTCATGTTTTCAGTAACCTTTGGAAAGCACAACCAACTCAGAATACTTGCTTCAAACTAGGCTGCTCTAAATTTGTTATTTATTCTATCAATACAATTTAGAACTGCAAATTTTGTTCAAGAATTATGAAAAATGAATAATTATGGCAAATTATGAAAAATAGCCCACACCTTCAACAATATGGCAACCAATTACAGGTAAACCACAAAGAAAATCAAGATGCAAAGGAATAATAAAATAATCTGTTCAGGCAAAACTGGGTGGGGCTTATACTGATATATTAATTGTGAACAAAACTATTCAGGAAAAAGTAATTTCCTTCTGTGCCTCGTTATTTAGGATTTGCAACCCAAAATGTAAGGCACTTTTTAAAATGGTCATGACAGTGCTGTGCATCAAAACTATCAGTTCTTTCATGATTCATGATATAATTTGCCATGATATTAGTTTTGACTTTTTAATTCATATTTTTATATGAATGTTTATTTGCGCTTAATCTTTTTCTATGTATTTTTAGGATAAACGCCTTCTGTCAGGACACAATTTTTAAAATGTTGAAAATACTCTGGAATTTTCCCTCCTGTATGCACTTAATGTCAGCATTTTTTGTATTATAAAAAAATTCCAAATGCCACTGTCATATTTGTTTATTCTGTTCATGCATGTTTCGTTTGTATGCATGATATTTCTGAAAACCATCTGAAGGCAGCATAATGTTAACCTGTCAGGATGATTCAGTTGCAATGTCTGTATGATGTTGTCAATGTTTTTTGAATACGAAAAGTAGAATGTACCAAAATAAAAGTGGCATATATACACACACAATCACACATACACACACACACGCGCGTGCACACACACTATTCGGGCTGTAATGCATATTTGGTGCTCTGACTCCACACATTGTTGAAAAAATCTTTTCATATTAGTGTTGTGGAACTTACTGTTGGGTCTCTCAGGTTGATAGGTCCAAAGAGAATCCCACATGTCCAGATGGCTGGTGCACTCCTACTAGCACGGCAAGCCTACATTTACCAGCCGAGCTAAACTCAAAATCATGTGGCAATCTGTCCCCTAAAGTGACCCGGTGGCTCGAGTGCAGCAAAGTTTTTTTTGGGACCTGTTGACTAACTTGTAGTAACCTACTTTACTACAGTTGACTAACCTACTAACCTACAGTTTAAGCAACTGGTCACAGCTAAATATCTGTTCTCTGAAGGGGGACTCAGGACTTGACTAAGGACTTGGTGATACTGGTAATTGACTTGGTATACCTTTTTTTTTTTTTTTTTTTTNTTTTTTTTTTTTTTTTTTTGGCAGAAAAAGTCAGCAAAGCTAACAACCACAAAGACAGTAACATGGTGGGAATAAACAGGTGAGTCAATAATAATCCACATTTGTGTTTTGGATCACTGTTTCCCAACTTTTTAATTATCACTTTTACATATACATTTTTAGCTTCATGATAACACATTGCATTTTGCTCTCAAATATACGTAGATTAAATATTTAATACATCAGTTACATAAATGCTAATATTGTATGTTATTATGTCTTTAAGTCCATTTCTGGACGAGTGTTTCAGACAATCACCCTTTAACTCACGCTCCAAGAGCTCTTCCCCCGCAGAGGCCAGCTCCTCTACCAGGGCAGCATTCCATGGTAAGACGCATGTAAATCTCACACCACACACACATACACACACACACACCTCAACAGTTGAATACAGGTGTAGAATAGATTGATTGAAATTACACTGTATGTCTGCCCACATTGCGGCGCTGTTTGCCGGTGTTTGTCATTATAACATTGTACACAAAGGTTATCAGTGAGCTGCTGAATATCAATATGCTGTACAGTCAAAACCACAACATCATACTTGCAATATTTTCAAAGACAACAGGCGAGCCTTCATGTTAATACTGTAGCTGGAAGAAAGAACTGATTTGCAGAGAAGCTCATTTCACACACAGGCACACACACACACACACACACACACACACACACACACACACACATATTCAGTCCCAAACAGAAGCTTATTAGCAAGCTACTCAACAGCTTATCGTCCATCCATGTACACATGAAGACAACTCCATTATCTGAGTATATGGCCACAAGGATACAGACACGTTATATGATTGGCTTGTCTCACCATCCCCCCTNCCCCAATTGGTGCTCTATCAGGCCTTTCTGCACTTTCACGAATTTCCCCAACCTGAAAGTCCATGCCCAGAGCATCCCCCATCTCCCTCTTCTCCTCTTCCCTGGCATGCTAGAGCTTCCCTTCATGTTCTTTTGGCAGTGAGAGATCCAGAGGTTAATTAGCTTGTGCCAGCTTTGCCCATTCCTCTGCCAGTTAATGAAAATCTGATTGGCTTCTGGGTGTCAAGGGTGTCCTGAAAGTTAATTCGTCCAGCCCACCTTCCCTTTCCCTTGTGTTTAGTGCAGCAGAACCAGCCTCTGCTCTTATTCTGCTCTCAAATGTACCCTGTCTTTACAACTGCCTTACACTCCTCTCCACTTCATATGTATCTATTCACACCATTTGTCCTTCCATTTCAATGCATCCTAACTCTGCTTCACTGTCTGGAATTCACTTGAACCCCGCATTAACAGGGTCATAGTTTTGGTTAAATGTGTTGGAATGACAACTTCCTGTGCTATCATGACCTTTATATGCAGAAGCAAGAAAATCTTTAATTTTTCAGTTCACATTCAAGTTCTTACTTCTTTAATCCTTAACATTAAAGATATTTGTGAAATTATGACTTTTATATTGAGGATAAATGTGTATGTGTGAGTGTTGGCTTGCTCTCTTCTCTATGAAATCCAGGGTTAAACAGAGTCCTTCATTTCTTGTTTTTGTGTCCCTCTCTGTCCAGCTCTAATAAAACTAATTAAACTATTAACCACTTCAAGACCCATACCACAGCCTAATTGGCTTAATTATCAGTGTGCGTGCTGGACCATGTCCTCAAGTTCCTGCCTGTTGGCTCCTTGTCACCTCTGTGTGACTAGGCTCTTCCCCAGTCTTGCTTGTAAGTCAGGACAGTTAATGCTGTTATACGCTCAACTTCAGCCAGAAGTCACTAAGAATGTCTGGAGCGCCCAGGATAAGCTACTCACAGACGGAGAGTTTAGAGAGCGGTGTGAATAACCATTCATCATCACATACCAGGTCCATGGTCATGATGAAAGATAGGCTTCAGCTCATTCAGAAGTTAGGAGATCCTTAATCTGCAGGTTACCTGAAATCACAGGAAAAAAAGTTTCTTTACATGTCTCGTGTTTTGATACTTTTTCCTCCTCACCTATTGTGGTTTGTAAGGAAAAGCATAAACACACACCATCTTTGCTGGTCACTTCCTTGGTCAACATGCAAGCGTTCCTTTACACAGGTCTACTTGCATGTCTACTACATACTATCACGTTCTCAATCATGCTTCTTACAGTGATAAGTCAGAGAACTGCAGCAGCAGCATGACAGCAGGCTCATTTCAGATTCCACAGTCTGCATCTGTACGAAGTTAGATGCTAACTTAGCATCAAAGTTAGGACTTGGTGTTACTCAGAGTAGAGTTCATAAAAACATTGTTTTAATACTTCAAATTATGGTAGCTGCACTTTTCCCCTCTGAATATATTTAGTATTTCTTGGAGTGGTGCTGTACAGATACAGGTCTGATTTTTTTCAAAATAAGAAATGCAAGAACAGTGAAAATATGTAAGTTTAACTATAGAATTATTTCTTGCAGCACATAGTTTCCTGAAATTTAAAAAAATAACATTCAGTACCTATAGATAGTCCACTTGGGAGCCGTATGTGCTTTTTCCTTAACTTTTCTCCCACTTTACATTCTGTCTGATTAACTAAAAGATTAGTGGACTTACCCAGTTTTTCCTTCGTGAAACAAGAATTTATATACATTACATTACATTACAGGTCCTGTGTAAAACATATGCCAAATCAATATGCGGATCACAAATCGGATTTCTGTGCTGGGTCGGTTGAGGCCTGGGCTATCAGTGGCCGCCACTGGTCGGCAGGGTGCCGGTGGAAACTGTGCTGCGAGATGGGGCAGATGATCGACTGTGGCGACCCCTAACGGGAGCAGCTGAAAGGAAAAGAAGAAGACACAGTGTTTTACAAGCTTAAATCACACAAAATGTACTATATTGCTTTAACGGCTCCAAAAAGATTTATGAGTGAACGGAATTTAAAAATGACCCACAAATAAATATAAATGTTTGTATGTAAAAGGAGAGGGCAAAGAGGGGGTTAAATATGTGGAACCGATACAGCAAAAAGCTCCAGGGTGTATGAGTCAGTGCAGCACCAGTAAAATGTCCTTCTGCACCACCTTCCAAGGCCAATACATCTGCTCTTTAACACCCACCATAAAACCTACACCCAAATGCCAAAAACATTCTTTGCTCCCTGTCCTCATCTTAGATTTCCTGCCCCCCAAAAATGCCCCATTACTTAACCAGGATGTGTTTCTTACAACTCCTTTCACAAAGATAGTCTTTTAATGGAAAATGGTAACTCCAGGACGCTACAGGAATTTGTCATTAAGATGATATTTTTTGTTAGTTTTTTTTCTCTTTCTCAGTAAAGTTTTAGTTAGAGTAAATTAAGCAACAGTTTTTCCACTCCTTTATGAAGATTGCAAAGGAAATCGTATAGTAGCTTTGAGGATCCTTTCCCTTTTCTGTGCTTAGCTTTCAAAAGTTAGTCAAGGTCATCCTCTGCAACAAGTTCTCTGAACAATGTGGGAAAAGTGAAAATCCTGCCTCGTTGTAAGGGAATTGTATAGCACAGTGAGTAAAGCATTGGTTTTTAATACTTTTATGAACTATTCGTATTTCTTCAGCATTCGAAATTACTATCACTGTCATTCTTTTTATTTCTTTGAATGAGGGATGAATTGAGAAGGGAGGATGACATGCATGGTATGCTGCAGGCATCAAAGCAAAGAACTGGCTGTCACAGCAAAATAGTTGGCATTAAGAAGGCATTTATCACATCACACCTACAGGCTACATAGAGGGAAGTTACGCATCCACCAAACAGCAGTAAACGGGTTGCACTCTTGTTGGTTGTTATATTAGCCTACAGTGTATCAATTGTTCCATGATTCATTAAAAAATTAAGAGTGGCATACATTTATCAGGGAAGATCCTCTGAAGATAAAGTTTCAAGATTTGGGGCTATATTTTATAGATTACTATTTTACTGTAGTGTAATGCTACTTCCACAAAATAATAGGCAGACAAATAATGAGTTTATTCAACTATATAAGTTAAAGCAACGCTCTGTTTTTGTGTGTCATGGATTTACACAACCATTCATTATATGAGTTCATATTTCATCTTATTTCTCATCTTTATTTTTCATCATCTACTATATGCTTCTTTGTCATTTATCCCATCCAGCCTCTCCTTGCACGTCTGTGCTGTGGATGGAGGCCAGAGGCAGAGGGTAGTATACAGACTGATTAGCAAGGATTAACGCAGCCTCCATAGGAGGGCTGATAAGTGGCCGACGGCACATGGACACCTACTCAGATGAGGCTTTTATTTGACATAATATCAGGACAGGAAATAAAATTTTTTTATATTAGAGATGTATATATGTTCTGTTATGTGCCCCTCCACTTGTTTTAGTTAAATCACAATAAAGATACATAAAATTGAATCTTTCTTAACCCTTGAGGAGAATTAACATCATTTGTTAATTTAAAATACAAGTGGGTCAATACATAAGCACATGGTGTGGTTTGACAACCATGGTATTCAGCATTTTTATATATTTGACAAGTTGCTGTGTTTGTCATAATGATTCTACCTCTTGATTGACCTGCAGATGCTATTGTGTTTGACCGTGTCAACCGTGAATGATGAATGTATCATTCTGTGTGTATTCTAGATTCAGAAAAGGGTGATGGTGAGCCAGGAAATGGGATTGCGCAGTGGAGACTGAATGAACAGCTCTACCCTTGTCCTGTCTGTGGCAAGGTGTTTGGTAGACAGCAGACCCTTTCTAGACATCTGTCTCTACACACAGGTAAATACACACACACACACACACACACACACACACACACACACACACACACAGTGGCATTGTTAAAGCTGCAGCATGCTTCATCAGACACAGCCCGTTCGTTTTGGTCTGAGACCATGTCAGATGTCCACTGTGTTTATGCCTTTACAGAATACCCACACTGGGAGTTGGCACAAAAAGCCACCATCATAGAGCGGGCAGAGGGTAGTGTGTGACTGTAATCTCAATGCAATTAATCGTATCAACAGAGCATGGCACAAATTTTCATTTTAGAATAGGAGAGGGGTTGTTAACAAAAAGTCTGTCTTTCCTGTGTTTTTTTTTTTTTTTTTTTNTTTTTTTTTTTTTTTTTGATCTTCTTTCAATTATAAACAGGCATATAAACAGGAATGACGGTGCCCACTGTTACTTTGAATTCTCTCCATGGAGCATGGACACAGTTGAGTTGAGTGACAAATTAAAACCCTCCCGACTCTCACATCCTCCCCACACCTGGCCATTCGCTATGCGAAGTGCCCAGNTAAAACCCTCCCGACTCTCACATCCTCCCCACACCTGGCCATTCGCTATGCGAAGTGCCCAGTCAATCAAGTATCAATTTGCTGATACTTGAAACGTATATTCAGGGTTTTTTTCCGAAGTTATGTAATTTTAGCGTTTAAGCACAATAAAAAGTGCAGAGTGAATGTACTGTATGTCTCCACCAGGGAATATAGTCCCAAACAAAGACCTATGTTTATTGAAAAATTTAAACAACTGTGACTTCATAAGGCTGCGTAACTATTAGCAACCGAAACATCGATTTTTAAGGTGGGTGTATTGCTTGAATTTTCCATTTTGAAAGATTAAGAGATTTTGCAAAATATCAGGAAAGCTGAAATACAGTTTTATCCTTTGGGAAATGGTTGTCAGTAATGTAACATGTATGAAAATTGAATATATTTGGTCCAAACATACAAAATGGCCGGTATGGTCCTTTGAAGGGCCACACAGGTGATTTTGCATGTTTAAGCCCAATACATACTACTTGCATACATGTTGCGTTATAGTGTTCCCGTTATTTGGGAAATCACCTTATCTTTCAAAATAAAGATAGGAAGATAAGGAAAACCAATTCTAATATTTACCGCTCCAGTAGTATGTTTTGGGAAATGGTTATAATAATAATAATAAATTTTATTTGTATAGCACCTTTCATAGACAACAGGTCACAAGGCGCTTCACATGCAATAATATAAAACAATAAAAAACAATACACAAAATCAAGAAAGAGTAAAAATCAATAAATAAATGATGTCAACTGGTCAGTAACAAAATGCGGGTTGTAGATATTGGGCTCAAACAAGCAAAACTAGTATGGTCCTTTAAGTGCATGACTGTGTTTACATTTGCATGTGTACTTAAATGTGTTTTTGATATGTGTGCCTACAGTAAGTAAATAAGGTTGACTAGACTAGATTCCCCTTCCTTTAAAGAGATTACTACCATTATTAATCTCACTGGGAAAACTGCCCATGTAATTATGGAGCTAGAAGGATCCTCACAGTGTACGCACTCACACACCAGCAGTTCTGATGCAGATACAATTGGTTCTCTGACTTTCTCTCTCCCACTGATACAGAGAAGACATCCTTAGGAGGGAGCTGTGCTCTCCCTGGTGTCCTGATTACGCTGTTTTCAAACTTAGCCCCTCAGAATCTATAATCACTCCAAACTCTCATTTGATCTTCTCTGCCCTATCAATGTCTTCCACAATCTGACTCCCTCTTTATTAGGGGAAAAAAAAAAACACCAAACATTCAGCCAATATTATTCTATTGAAAGCAAATTAACACTGGATTAGAAATTAATGTAACCTACTTGAGAAAGCAGAGTAAATCACAGAGCATGCAAATGGAGACTCGTGTACAAAATGCCCCCACACAATTGGACATGCTCTCACATTTTGTGCACACACACACACACCATCTGAGAGGGTTGGCTGTGAACAGCTTGGCCACACCACAGAGAGCAGAAGCAGGGGCATATGTCAGCGTGATGGTCTTTTTGGTTTCCCCAACGACATAAAGGTTGCCTGGCTTCATGTCCTTGGGGCAAATAGCGTGTGTGTGTGTGTCTGTGTCTAACAGGGAGTTATGAGTGTTCTTATTTATGATGATGTTTATTGACATAATTATTTGCAAATAAGATGTATAAAGTCATATATGCTTATTTTGCTTATTTTGTACCTCTTGTGTATGGTGCTGACTGTGTGTGTGTGTGTGTGTGTGTGTGTGTGTGTGTGTGTGTATACCATGTTTTTACCATCTTACAGCATTTACAGGATATATCTACTGTAAATGCAAAACAAACTCAAAAACATTTGATCAGATAAATTATCAGACATCACAAGGTTTTTCTTAGATTAGAGGTACAGCTGTAGTTGGGTATAGTTTGATTATTTAGGTTTATGCTTGTGTTAATGTCCAGAGGCTGGATTTAACTTACTGAACTATACCTGAGGTGTTTTAGGTAACCTGAGGTCTGTGTCTGTGTATTTTGTTGCAGAAGAGAGGAAGTACAAGTGTCACCTGTGTCCTTATGCTGCGAAGTGCAGGGCTAACCTCAATCAGCACCTGACCATCCATTCTGTCAAACTGGTCAGCACAGATGCTGAACAGATAGTCAGCGCAGTTACTGCTGATTCTGCTGAGCGCAAGAACTACCCCTACTACTACAGGTACAAATAATGCACCAAAACACAACATCTCAGTTCACAACGTCTCCTGTCGGTATCCAAGATTAGAATTTGAGCAGCTCAAGGCATATTTGAATTAGTGTCTGTTACATAATGCACGATTAAATTATTATACAGATTTCCATGTGCTTATTTGAATTAAGGTTCTATTTTGAAACCTTTGTAATGCAAAAAACATATCCATCCACGTCTGCTCTCCATTACTGTAACACTGCTGTGCACACTATGTGAAAACAGGCCGTTTTAAGGTACTGTCACTTTATCCGGAAAAGCCTGCTCTGTTCTGATTTGCCAGCTGTGTCAAGCCTGTGCTGGAGACACCCACACACTGTGCAACACGAATGCTGGCCAAACACTCCCTTGCTCACCTCATTTTTCATTGGTGTGTCTAACAAATGTGTTACTGTTGACATCACCATGTCACAGAATTTGAGGACTAAACAAGTTTTCCCTGCAGCTCAGGTCTTATTCGTTTTGCTTACTGGGCTGCATTTCTACAGGTGTGAACCTTAATTATTGAAAATTCAACAATTTTCAAAACATACTCCCTAATATATTACACTATACAAAATAGGGACAATAAGAAAAAAAGCTTTATGTCCCTTAAAATTTCTGTTTGTTTATTCTAGCCCACTGTTCCAATTATGCTAGTTGTTAAAAAAAAGAAAAACTTTGTGTCATAACCCTGCCTCAACACTTACAGCTGTATAGCAGTGAGGTTATTGAGTGTGCAATGGAAATTGCTTTCAAGTCCCACTCCTCAGTATTTTTTAAATCTGTAATTTTGAACTAAATCCACATGCATAATGAAAGAATTTGTCTTAATGATGAAAAATCAGCATTTCATGTCTTTGTCAACTAATCATGACTGAAGATACAGGCCTCTTTATAACATAACTCATTTATATATATAAATTAGCAGCATCAGAAGATATTATTTTCTTATATTTAGTTGTTGTCTAGTGTCACTCTAGTGTGCGTTAAAAGGTCTGTGAGTGAAACAGGGTGAAAAATTAAAATCATTTGTTGATCTAAAGAGAAGAGTTTAACATCCCAAACAGACTTTTTTTTTTCGATATCTAGAACTAAGAAGTGTGGTGAATTTGCTAATTTAAGAAAAGAAGTTGTGGTTTGACTTGTCTGATGAGGAAGATAGGATATTGTCTTTGGCTTTGGATAAATGTAAAATAAGAGAATTCTGTGTAGTATGCTTTATAAATGTTGTGCTTCATCGTGTCATCTTTTGTTAAAGTCTGGGAAAAAGATCTTGACTTGCATTTGATTATGAACACTTGGATGGGTATTTGCAATAGAGTGTATTTTTCTTTTACCAGCAACAAAATTAAAGAATCTAACTTGAAATGTATCCATAAATTTTTATCTCATTCCAGTTAAGATGCACAAGATTTCAAAAGAGAATTCTCCAACTATCCAAGGTGTAAAACTACAGAAGGAATTTTTATTCATCTTTTCTGGCAGTGTGAAAAATTGAAATCTTTCTGGAACTCTGTTCATGAATTCACTAAATCAATGTTAAATATTGACTTTAATAGTAACCCATATTAATATCTATTAGATGCCATGTCTGATTTTTCTTTAGACAAACGAAAGTGGAGAATATTTATTTTGATTGCAAACTTTGCAAAGAAATGTGTTTTGTTATTATGGAAAGAAAAACGTCTACAACATTTAAGTTATTTCTTGAGCAGTGGTCACAATTTTTACCTTTGGAAAAGTTGACTTTGGAGAGGAAGAATTGTGGTCGTTACTTTCAAGACTTTTGGTCCCCTTTCCTTCTTTATCTCGAAAACATTAATAGGGGTGATGTGTAAGGTTGAGTTTTTTTCCTTTTTCATTCATTACTAGACTTCTATTGTTAATATGAATGCTTGTGCATTTACTCAAGGCTCGGTATTGTGAGATTCTGAGAATCTATGGAGATGAAATGCTGATCTTTAATTAATTAATTTTGTAATTAACTTCTTTCTTTCTTTATCTTTCTTATCCTTATTTTACCGTTTAATTATTTATGTTTACTTTCTATATTAGGTCTTTCAGGGTGCAGGGGAATAGGTTAGGTGGGATATGGGAAGGAGGTGGGGAAGAATAAAAATAATTGTGTATTTTATATGTATTGTATGTCATTTACTTGAATAACAATTGTGACCCCCCCCCCANCCCCCCCCCCCAAAAAAAAAGACCTGTGATAGCTGGTTTGACTCCTGCGATCAAATTTGGTAGTGTTACAGACTGTAACTTCAAATTGATTGTTGAAGATTGAAAAATTACTGAAAATAAAAGAAATTTTACTGGGAACACAGCACCAGTTACCAGATTGTGAGGGCATAATAATACTACCGCTAGCTGTCTTCTTATTTTCACAATCTTCCTTCCTTTTCCTCTCTGTTCTCCGTCCAGCTGCCATGTGTGTGGCTTCCAGACGGAGATGAACGCCCAGTTTGTCAGCCACATGTCTCTCCATGTGGACAAGGAGCAGTGGATGTTCTCGCTCTGCTGCAGCGTCTGTGACTATGTCTGCATGGAGGAGAGTGACATGAAGAACCACATCAGTACTGGACATGCAGGTAAAGATTCACAATACTATATGGGGGTCCACAGGTTCTGATTGACAGTGACTGCAACCAGAAATAGCGTCAGTGTTCTCTCCTCCTGCAGTCTTTTCAGAAGTGAATTGGATAGCAAAACCACAGATTCGGCCCTTAAATAAAGCCCCTTTCAGACATGCATCCCATGCTGTTAATTGGTGGGCAATTTAGCACTTCAGCCTCATGTTTGAAAAGGACCCCAAGTCACTATTCCACAAAAGCAGCACTGGCAATGTTACTAGGTAGGACCTAATAACATTTCCATGACACTTCCTTCATGGCACAAGTGTGAGTACATGCAGTCACATTGCCAGCAAAGGCATGCACAAGACAGGAAATTTAATTTCAAAATGGATCCTTGTAATTTGTTCCTCTGAAACAGAAGCAATTGAACATCTTTAAGTGTTTTCATATGCAAACACGTTGCCTTTTTTTTTTTTTTTTTTTTTACTTCGAAAGCAATCTGGATGCTCAACTGCTACATCTTGTAAACTTGATGATTTTATTGAGTAAATATCATATTCATATTTGCAGGAAGTATTGTAGGTGTCCCTCTTTTAATTTGTTTTCGCTTGAATTTGTTAACTACTTTTTTGTCAAATACTTATACTGTATATAAGATGAATAGTAAGACCATGTCAAAATTTATTTTATTTTAATTGTCTTGGAGATGTTACATTGATTAGTCTTTTGTCCCTGTAGTTGGATGTTTTGCCTTGTTTTCTTATTTCTGTTCTTCATGCCCACATCTTGCAACAAATTCTTCAAGATTAACCTTTTCTTGTATTGCAAATGTTTTCTGTTTTTTATTACTTAAAAAAAAAAAAGGCATGGACAAGATTACGGTGCTCTGATGTTAGACATTTTTGTCTATGTGTTATATGTAACTTCCTGTGTCGCCTGGCAGATGCCAAACATCAAGCGAGAATTTTTCCTCTATCCGTAATGGTCCTGGCATGTTTTCAACAGAGCCTTTATGGCACTTTGCCTTAAAGGAGACCTATGTTTGAATGGCCAAAATCCACTGCTTTAACAGATAGGTGATGCTAGCACTTTAACAGATTCCATGTCTGAAAGGGGCTTAACAGTTACTATCGCATGTTATCGAGTGGTTATTTACATTGGCTCATTTAAAGCTCAGAATATAAATTATGCCCAGCTATTTATAAGAAAGAGAACCAGCAATTACTGTGTCATGTTACAGTCATTTAAACTTGATAAAAGCACAGTTCATTATCCGAGGACACCGTGACTCTGAAAGACAAGGAGTAGGTTTGAGTTTCACAAACAAGAATCAGACGGACTCCTCCAGTTGACCTTCTTTGGACTTTTAAAGCTGCTGGTCTGAACCCCTGGTGGTCGATACGAGTGTTTTTGTCTGAAAAGCTTTGTCCAGTTTATTGCTGACGTTTTGCTCTTCCACTGTTTCTCAATATGTCTGTGTGCTTTTGTGTGTATGTGTGGGTGGGATTGTCCAGCCTAGACAGCAAAGGGGTCTTTCAGAGGCCACAGTGGCCTTGTTTATCTGAGAAGGCTGGCCCTTATCGTGCCTGAGGGGAAGAAATCAATAGGCCTTGGTTCCTTTAGAGACGAGCTGGGTTTACGATGCCACTGCGGCCATCTTTTAAGTCTCTCAGCCTAGTTTGACTTTTATCTCAGACCCACACAGGATGGACACCACAACCAACTATACAAATGTACAGGAAAGTGGCTTACCTCATCGTTTTAAAACACACACATTCTGCCTCGTTTATGTGGACACTTTAGTCCTTTTCCAAGGTCCTAGAATTCAATTTCCTTTCTGTTTGGTAAAATTCAAAGGTGGAGAGACCAACACTTAGGGAATCTAGCCAGACTGTAAAAGGCTAGTTATCTGGTCAACTGTGCACTGTTGAACACGCCCAGACAAGAAATAGCTGAGCCCAGCAGGTGTCATGGTTCAAGCTGACCCCCCCCATGAAGGCTCAGCACCGCATGGGAAAAGGGTCAGTTGGATGCACTCCTCAGTAGGGGGTCATGAATTGTCTAGCGGTATCGGCAGTGGATAGTTCAGAACATAGAATTTACATCTTCTTCAGTTTTTCTGCTCATTCTGCCAGATACCATGATAGTTTCTGGGCAATTGCAGATGAAGCTGCCAGGTAAAACAGAAAAATCTTTCAACTAGGGTGTGCTTCAAGGTTAAGGTTGACTGGCTTAAAGCAGCGTCTCGTTTTCTTTTTGTGTACATTTTGTGGCATTAGCCCTTTGGATATTGTAAGAGAAGGCAAGTAGATGTTAAGTACTGCAGGAGAGTAGATAAGAGCTTTCTTGGACTGGTTGAATACTGTTTCAAAATGCAGCTAAGACTCTGCTGTAAATGACCCTGATACATTTATTCTTGATTGAAGGCAATTAATCAGACTTCCTGTGTACTCTATAGTTCTTTGTATGAAATTATATTTGTAGTGTGTGTGTGTGTGTGTGTGTGGTGCCTGTATTAAAAAGATAGGTCACCCGTTTCACAATTTGCACAGCTTTTTCTCCCTCCATTCGCTCCCTCCTCTTTTTTTCCTGTCACCGTCTGTATATATAGTTCTAGTGTGCGCAAGGCACCATCGAGTATATACACAATTTAATCTTGCAGCAGACAGATTGCATGCTTGTGCATGTGTGTGCATATATTTAAAGTATGTAGATTTTTTTTTTTTTTTTTTTTTTGTGGGGTTTCAATTTAATATCTTCCCCTGGTTTGTCTCTAGTGGGAGTTAAGGTGCAAATTTTGCCTGAGAGGTGCTGTTTTGATGGTCCGGATGAGTGTGTGTCATTATGAGAAACATTTGTCTCTTTCTGTCCTCTTGTATGCAGGTTTGAACTCACGAAGTCCTCTCAGTGAGACCAAGAGCACCTCCTCCCTCTCAGCTCTCAGCGATTCACTCAACAGCTCCGAGGGTGGAGACTTCACCCATGCTAACGAAGAACTCAAGAACCTGCTAGCCCCGCCCTCCTCTGCAGGCAGCCAGTCCAGCTCCGGAAGCCACTCGGGTTCAGGAACTGAGGATAAGTCTGACAAAGGCAAGGACCCATGTGGAGTTATTGCTACCTGATGCGCTACCTGTGACAGAACCTTGAAATTTAATGTTTGATGTTGCACACTTCATCATTTAAAACCATCCAGCCTGTCTCCACTGTAATCACCCTCACCTCCTGTAGCTCCGCTAAGACTAAATACTTGTCCTTCAGTCAGGAAGCTGATCACACTGAAAGACAGGCGTCACACAAGATGAGTGATCACCCAACAGTTCTGTGGTTAAAAGATTTGTAAATAGAGGCGTTTGTTGTTCCATAAGATTGCAGTGTTCTCCTCTTTAAATCACAGTGTTCATCTGTTGGGGGGGGGGGGNTGGGGGGGGGGGATTGGTTGACAATTGAGGTAACCGATGTCCAACCCAGTTTTTATACTGGCCAGTGTGAGGAAGGTGAGCTGCAAAATGTATTTCCAAAGTGTGCTGGAAAAAAAGAAAAGCATTAAAACATGTTGGCCCAGATTCATAAACCGTAGCGCATGATTTACCGAATTACTATGCATAAATATCATGGCACAACCACGTTCCCTCATTTATAAACACCTGTTACCAACATATTTTAGCATTTGCCTAGAAAGAGGCGTTGCTGTGATATTTCCTTATTTACATGCTGCGGTAACTATTCACAAAACAAACCGACATGCAAAAATTAAGATCTGTTTCTGTCTGGTGGTAAATTTCAGCGGTATGAAATCCACGATGTTTAAAACTTTATTTGGCACATGCTAGTGATCAATAACTTTGATAGATAAATTCACTCAGCTGATCAGTCAGTTTTTAAATGGTGAGTTTTGATCCGATCTGAGACATGTTCAGGCAGTCTGTTCACTCACCTCACCTGTTATGCTGCACACTTCTGAGTTCCTTAGGCACAATGGTGCTCTCTCTCTCTCTCTCTCTCTCTCTCTCAGAATATGATATAGAATTTAATCAGTTTTTCCTCTTGACATTATCTGTGTCCATAATTTTTCAAGATACTCTGCTAACAAACAAACAGACGGTGATCACAGCCAGTGATCGCATAACCTCCTTGGAGGAGAAAACAATGCAGGGACCCACTCGTCAAAACATTTGCTCTATTGCGCCACAAGCGGCCAAAATGTCTATAGGTTACCTTTAAATTTGTCTGGATACTTATGTGGCCTCATCCAGGCTATTTCAAATGATATTTCTTCTTTCATTTGAAAGTATAACAACCAGTCAGGAATGGAGCAAATGGAGTTTGAAGGCTTGCTTATACAGGTATTTACATTAGTTAAACCTGACTTCTCCCTCTAAAAGAAGTGTGGCAGCTAGAAACAGCAGCCTTCAGCTCATTCTACCGCAGGATAACACAACCTTACCATGTGGCCTAAAGTGCCCCAGGTTGGACTCAGGCTTAGGATCGATTTTAAAATCATCTAGACTAACCTTAGCTCACCCTCTCCTCATTCCACTCTTCCCTACAGGCTTTGAATGTGTCTTCTGCAACTTTGTGTGCAAGACGCGTAGCATGTATGAGCGGCACCTCCAGATCCACCTCATCACGCGAATGTTTGAGTGTGACGTCTGCCACAAGTTCCTCAAGACGCCTGAGCAGCTGCTGGAGCACAAGAAGTGCCACACCGTCCCCTCCGGAGGGCTCAAGTAAGGAAAGCAAGTACAGACAGAGGTTCNAAGAAGTGCCACACCGTCCCCTCCGGAGGGCTCAAGTAAGGAAAGCAAGTACAGACAGAGGTTCCTAACTCCGCCCGGCCTTCCCCTCCCTCATCCCTCTACCTTTCCCTCACTACACACACACACACACATACACACACATATCCATAGCCAGACATTAGGGGTGTGCCAGTTATGGAATATTTACCTTTGGCTTCATGTCCAAGAGGGAGAAATGATGCTTACAGCCTGTCATATGCTATCTTTGTATGCACCATTTAATAAACAGCTGGTCAGTGCTGTTGTGGTTTATTGTCATGTAACAACCTTTAATCTGACACCTTTAAGCCTTCTTCTCGTTACCATGTTAATTTCAAATAAATTCTGGCCATTTGTCCTTAATGTGATATGGCTTAAACATTCCTTATCTGCAGCCAGCAGATTATACAAGCTGTGCTTTCTCTTGGCAAGTATACCTTATTAGTAGAGAGAGCAGAACTGAGATGAGATGAAGATGCACTTCATTTCCCCTCAGGATCTGTTGTTCTATTGTCATGCCAAAGAAAAACAACCACGTCTTAGTTGGCACACCCTTACACAACGATCGCTCATCAGCAAGTGTGCATGCACGGCACGCATGTTCAGGAAACGACACCCTGATGAAAAACTTTAGAATCCCCGTCACACATTTGACTTTTCATTTCCTCCATTTACTAAAAACACAAATACACACGTTATATAGTCATATTATTCCAGAATAACTTGATAGTCTAATTTTTGTAAAATTCATTGTTTAATGGAGCTAGTTCATGTATCCTCCTCACATTCTTCCCTCTCATCTCCATACTCGGGTCCTATAGGAGCCTCCGCTGTACTGTGACGTGTGTATGTTTCATTCAAAGCTGTCGGGTTACATTAAGCCCATCTGTTAACCTCAAAATCCAGCACACCACACATTGATGCTTGTAGACTGGTCAGCAATAATGTGCTAGATTAATTTGACACATTCAGTTCAACACTTGATACCATTTAGGACTGAAAGTAATAGAAATGCTTTACTAAAGATTTAGGAAAGACAAGTAATAAATGAATCATGATTCTTAAAACGTCCATTTCAAGTAACGCATCATTTTTTTATTCTTGAGTTCTCATAACTACACTCTGTGCATGTGCAGAACCATTGATTCTCATTATGATTATCGCCTCATCTTGTCATAAACAGAGATTTGTGTTCTACTTTTTTTTTTTTTTTCTGTGTAGCCATCAGTGGTATCAAGACAGTTTGAATATTTGAAAATGTTTAGCAATAGTAGCGTCTTAGTGAATGTAGTCAGGAAGCTGCTATAAGAGAAAATTTGACTTGAGGGTAACAGAACACAGCCACACAACAAGCCCCTTCTTAGCTTAAGATTCATATTAACTACTGTAACTTGAGGATGTAGATGTGTATGTGTGTGAGAGTAAATAAACAATGGGGTTTAATTACTGTTTTAAGCAGAAGTATTAAGGTTATTTTTTTAATTCCACCAAGTTCACACAGCCTCTTAATTTATGTCAACCAATATTTACAATCCAAGTCAGGTAGAATTTAACTAATCGGGCGCAGAAGGAGCAAATGGTCAGCAGAGGTTTTAGCTAAATAAAATAGCATATTTCATTTTGTTTTTTATTTTCCAAATCAGTGTGTACACTTGTATACACTCCAGCAATGTGAAGTGTTTGCATATATGTAGAAGTTTGTAGAAAGGGAGAGAGGGCCTTGAACATTTCGAGGTTTTTCTGAGGTGATTCTGTTCTGCAGGGTTTGTGAAGCGCTTTGGGGCCCAGAGCAGATGAAAGGTGCTATTTAAATGTAAGTGCCACTCCATTCCTTCATTTCCCTTCATGTCCTACTGCTCCAATCTTTTCTCCAGTCTGTCACCCACCCTCCCACACAAACACACACCCACACCTGATCATCTCAGTTCTCCCACCATTGTACTCTACCACACATACCACCACGAGCACATAGAATGTACACGATACACACTTTTCCGATACCTGTGCCTCTCCTCTTCATCCCTTTGTGTTATTAAATTTCAAGGTGTTATGTGGCTGTGTATGCAGTGCACTTTCCTTCAACTTTCTTGTTTTTTGTTTTTTTTTTCTTGTTGCATCCTCCCTCCCTCCCGCCCTTATTTCGCCAGGTGCCCCTTCTGCATCTACTCCACCAGTCGTCCAGCGGCCATGGAGTGCCACCTGAAGACGCACTGTAAGATGGAGTACCGCTGCCGCATCTGCCAAGGATTGTGGCATGACCAGGCCTCGTTGGAGGCACACATGCGCGGCCACCGCCTGGGCAACCACTACAAGTGTGAGCAGTGTGGCTACTTGTCGAAGACGGCCAATAAGCTGATTGAGCACGTGCGTGTGCACACAGGCGAGCGGCCCTTCCACTGTGACCGCTGCTCTTATAGCTGCAAGCGCAAGGACAACCTCAACCTGCACAAGAAGCTGAAGCACGCGCCGCGCCAGAATTTCGGCTGCCAAGAGTGCCCTTTCACCACCACACATCCCTTTGTCTTCAGCCGCCACCTCAAGAAACACCAGAGCGGAGGAGCGGGAGGACTGGATGGAGGTGGAGGGGGAGGAAATGTAGGAGGAGAAGAGGAAGAGGAAGAAGCAGGAGAGGAGGAGCTGTCGCTAGACGGCACACCATCAGGGGGTTCATCAACACGGAAGGACCAGGAGTCCTTTTTCTTCAGCGGAGGAGGAGGAGGAGGAGGAGGAGGAGGANGGAGGGAGTGGGAGCAGCAGCCCCTTAATGAGTCTGACGGCGTCTCAGGCCCTCCAGTCTGTTGCGTTGTCACTCACACTGGGCAAGTCCCATCAGCTGGAAGCTAAAAGCTCGCTCCCTCAGCGCTGCTTGGTTAGCACCAACGGCAGCAATGCCGCCAGAAACCACAGCGGGCCGAGCAGTGGCAGCACCTCCCTCTTCCTCACCTCCTCCCACAACATGTTCCAGCAGTACAGGAACTGTGAACGGGCACACCTGATCCCCCTCACCACCCTGTTCATCCACAACAGCCGCTTCACATTCCACTCATCCCACTCCAGATGGCGGCCTGCCACATCCCCTTTTCTCTTCTCCTCCAACTCCATGTCGCCCTCTTGCTCTTCTCCCTCACCCACCTCCCACAAACACTCCTTCCTGGCTTACCTGGGACTGATGGAGAGGGCCAAGACTGTTTAACCTCGTCCACCTCCTCTTCTCCTCCTCTCCCTCACTCCTCGGACGGTGGTGTGAATGACAGTGAACCGCTGCAGTGGGAGTAATGTCTTTTCCAATCAGACCAGCAGAATAAGCTGGACCAGACAAACATATTGAAGAAAAGAAAAACATTTATAAGAGAAAAAGGCTGTACGTGCTAAAAATGCATTTATATCGAAAGCTGCTTTTCTTATCAGTTCTATCAATTGAATTATTACTATTACAACTACTACTCTCGTACCTTTTTTGTTTTTGTTTTTTTCAGTTTTTAAACGTCTGAATGACCTGGACCCAAATGCATTATCTGAGGAAACTAATGTATCTCAGTTTTATAAATTTTTTTTTTTTTTTTTTAGTTGTTTGACAAGATAAAAGAAGAAGCAAAACTTGCAAGTGCTATATTTTAGTGCATTTTTGTCTATTGCTATTATGCATCAAAATAGCATGCCTGTTTCTGTGTTTCAACTAGCTTTGACGTCATTAGGAAGCTAATCCGAAATATTCTGAAGTGTTAGTGGTGCAACATGGACAGAACCAATGAAACGGAATGCTTTTTTTTTTTTAAAAAAGGCACGTTTCCAAAGCAACGCCTCAAATCACGCACTTATTTATCAATCTTGTACATAGTTTTGTAGCCCTTCCCTTCCCCATTGTTTTTATTTCCATTGGTTTTGTATAATGGTGAAACCATATGCATAGCTGCTGCCTGATGTCACTTCTGTCTCAGAATAAATGCTGCCTGTTATTTTAATAGGTTATTGTCAAATTTTAATAGTTTTCCCATTTTGTTCTCAACAAGCTGTCATTCTTCAAACAGAAAATAAGCTGTGATAATGTAAATATTGGGGGGAAAAAAAAAAAAAATTCAATCTCACCTCAAATGACAAGAAACAGGTATACATTTAATACTAATTATTTGATTTGAATATTAATGTTGTCAACATTTGCACTCCCAAATGAAAAGTTAGAGAAATCCTACAAAATGACCACACTGACGACAAGGTAGAAACATTAATTCTTATTTCTGAGACCAGGTGAATATCAGCAAAGCATTGTATGCAGAACTATGTATCGTGCACCTATACTTAGAAGAGATATATGAGATAACTGTTTTGTGGAGGTGACCAGCTCTGGGTTAGCCTGCTACCCACAGTTATGGTCACCACAGGCCGATTCAATGGTGCTTTTTGGAGCTTTTTGTAATTTTGTGTAAAAAAAAGAAAAAAGAAAAAACTGTTCCAAAATGACTTGAATGAATGTATTTTTGTTTATGTACATGAAAAAGTGATACAGAAGTGTAAACAGGGAGGTCCTCTGTGCTGGTAAAGAGAGAAAATGTTTGGTGGCCTTCTGTGTCTTTTTTTTTTTTTTTNTTTTTTTTTTTTTTTTGTCTTTTGTTTTTATTTTTAAATTTTTTACTGAGCCTTTTTCATCGTAATAAGATATTTTCTACTAACATTCATGGTGAACCCATTGTGAGAAATTCTCCTGTAGGTGCAATGAAGAAGAGCCATTCACTTGTACAGCGATGCGTTCAATGGCGTGGCTTCTGTTAGCCCGGCAGACATGGTACTGCTTTTCTCCTCTCCTTTGAGTTTAAATTGCACTTAACGTAGTTACATTTCAAGCCAAAAGCACTTAGACCTTGTAGTTTCCTTTTGAAAAGTGCAAACTTAAATCTTCTACGTCACCGTAGAGGGAAATAGACAGTAGCTTGCTGGAAATGACTCAATTCAAAGTCAGAGTTTTGCATGTAGGCATTTCTGGTGGAGCAGGGGTCTGCCTCAGTGAAACTGGAGAAAGTAAATGAATACAAATTGCATGAATTAGACAGTAGAGGTCAAGCTCTCCCTGGGAACTAAAGGGCCCAGGCTAAATTGTTCTAGCCAATTTTGCACAGTGCTGCACTTTTTGATTATGAGAATATGTATTTATCCGTACAAGTCTAAAATGCCCAAAAAGAAGCATGTTTGCGAGATAGGGCGGCATAGTAGAAGTATTTTATTTTGAAAAGCTTTACCCATCATTGATTGACAGTGCTTGTGTTCCTAAGTGGTCTTCAAGCCAAAATGGTTTCTTATTGGTAAAGGGATTTTTGTTTTACATATCTTTTTTTATTTGCTTCAACTTTTTGTCTATTTTGCTCATGCATTTCTTATAATGAATCACTGTTATTTTTATGTTTCTACTTAATTCAGAATGTTGATTGGATAGAGAACCTGCATTGTCAAGACCAAAATGTAACTTAGCATGGGATGTGATGTTAGGGTGGAATCCGTCATGTCCTGTCCTGGATTGTCTCCCCTCACACTGCTGTTTGATTGTTCCTCTTGCTCTGTTATAATGTCTGGCATGCTGTCTCTGGAGTGTGTACACACACACACACAAAGGAGCATCCCTCCAACACATACACACACACACTCCCTGTGCTATCTCTACGTAATCTTTTATCCTCTAGTGCCACTTGGTGGAAGGAAACCACCTGAGACTTCTGAGAATGAGTCAAACTAATTGTCAGGGTCTGAAAGAAAAGATAAAACCAGAATGTGTCGTCTCTTGACACCTTTTGAACTGTCTGCCTTTTAATACTGCATAATCACAAATGGCTGCACTTCCTTTTTGTCCCTCTAGTCCGGGTATAATGTTTGAAAAGGCAACAGGGCTCTATTCTTTTGGAAAACAAGTGTTCGAAGCACTTACTTGTACGTTCTAAGCAGCACAGTGACTTTTGTTTTTCATGAATGCTTGACTACCTTTTCCGCACTTCAGCGTATGCATGACATCTCTTTCTCTCTCCAGTTCCAAGCACTTCATTGTGTTTATTCTGAACTGAACTAACTCCCTTGGTTAGCGTCAATCTGCACTGTCTACAATCAGTTTGCTTTACGTTTGGCTGTATTTTATGATTAGAAAAGGCTCAACTCTCTTTTGGCACTCAGTAAAGATTGGTATGTGCTGTATAAAGCTTTTTTTTATTATTTCATTGTTAAGGCTGTACAGGGTTGTGATGATAACTGGTAAATAGATCATTTGTACTTTTTTTTTTTTTTTTTTTTGGTTTTGTATTTGTTTTCTTTGTTTGGCATTATTTTATGTTCGACTTGCCAGATCTAAATGTAACAGGATTTGAAAGTAAAGCTTACATCAGATATTACGTCACTTGTCTGTCATTGTTTGATGGTGTTACGTGGCATTTTTCCATGATTAAATCACTGTTACACTTTGGCAAATACATAACAAAACATCACTTCCATATAAGAGATAATGAGCTATAAACCCACCAAAAGGAGAGAAAAAAGACTTTAAATTTTTTTTTTTTTAAATCATATAGTCGCAATTAAATGCCTCATAATTCCACACGACAGCACTAACATGGGCAATATGAATGAAAGAGGAAGAGAGAAATAAAAAATAAACTAATTAATCTGTTAAAGGATTTAATTAGGCTATTTATCCAAAAATCTCTCCTTGATACCACTTAAGGAATATTTCATCTTTTCAGGTGTAATAAAAACGTCCCATCATTCATTGAGACGGAAGGGCAACTCTTAGATTTCCACAAGAATAAACTGGAACATTTTGCTAATAAGAATTAAAGAAAAGGTTATTTTCAAGGTTATTTGTTCCTTTAGAAATGCAAAATAGTCAATATAAAAGGGCAAAAATCAAGGCTAATTTTAAGAACCTCTGATATAATTTTGTAAAAATTTCCTCAAGGAATCCTGTAAATTGGGACCATAAAAAATTATAACACTTAAATTACAACATGGGTTATAAGCACACTTATCCTCAGTGTTTGGATACATTTTAGTTTTGGAATAATATAATAACTTCATGCACCACTTTAAATTGGATGATTCCAATTAAACCACAAACTGTAGCTGCATATGTCTTGGTTAAAGCCTTGTTCTACCAACCGCAAGTACAACCCACAGCTCAAGCTACAATAAGTGATCCAAATGTTAACAAATGACTCATCCTACCACCAAAAATCCAAAAACACAGAATGCAGTCACTCAAATTCATTTAATAATCTTTTGCTATACAAACTAACACTAGACAAAACTTGTGAATGATTTCTGATGCTGTTAAAAGGTTTCTTTGCATCATTAATGTTTGCCTTTTCATAATTCAGGCAAGCTTTTAATTGTGTATGTGAATTTAGCTCAAAAACTCAAAATTGTTACTTCAAAAAATGCTCTATACTTTTACTATGATCTTCATATTTTAATTCAGATCTGGAAAATGGAAAAGGTAAAATAAGATCAAAAATACATCTACTGATTAAGGCTGAAAATAATGATTATTTTTATGATTTGATTGATCTATTTTTTTAAATTAACATTTAATATGTTAAATGCCAAATGCCTATTGCAAGTTCCCAGAGTCTAAAAAGACTTATTTTATCTTAACAATAGTTAAAAATTAGAATAGAATACTTTACAGAGAAATGCAGGGAATTCTAAGAAACAAAAATGAACAAATGTTTGACCTTTTTACTTGATAAATGACTAAAATGATTATGGGATTATTAAAATTTTGATTAATTTTTGATGGATCATCTGTTTGATTAACTGGTGAACTGTTGCAGCTCTAGTGCAGATATTGTAAATTTACTGTAAAAGCAATATAATTGCACAGTGATACAATAAATAATGCATATCAAAGGAATTGAGAAGAAATCAAAAGATATTTGAGAGTCAGACTGGACAATTTACCTGATAACAATAAATATATGAGTTACTATTTTTAATACATCAGTACATGATATTCTTAGTCATTTCTGGAATGTTTGTCCTAAGTAAATACAGTTTGACCCAATAACGATTCTAGTCTTGTGGACTAATTGGTTGGTTGAACATCTTGTTAGACCCTCAATGGTTGTAGCTATTTATGATTTATTTGTTGAATATTGTGATTACATTTAGATGTAATAATTGATTCATTATGTCTGTAAAATAGATATTGGTGGTTTATTGTTGAGCCCGATTTGAGAGTAATTAGAACAGTAGAAAAGAGAAGGAATCATTCAGAAGAATCAAGAAAGGAGCACTGATAAGCTTTTAGGAACAGAGCATCCTATAATTTATAGCAATGAGGGGCTACCATAAGAAACAGGAATAGGATGTGTCATGGCGTTAGGTGGTGTTTTTATTAGAGAGATGGGAGGTCTCTGTGTCTCCTTTCTGAGTCGTAGTAATGAAAGTTACAGCACGTTCTCGCCCAGCCAAAGGTTGGCCCTGCCTAATGAAAACAGATGAAGCAGAGATAAAGTGTTTGCCGACATTAAGGGACTCATTTATCACCGTTAGGCCCCGAGCTATAGAGCACCTTGGTCTGGAGCTGCTTTAACAGGCCCTGCCTCTCAGCACCCTGGTGGCACGCTGCAGCCTGCCAGACACATGCACACCTCCAACTCTCTCCATCTCTCTTTCTTTTTGTCATTCATTGTATTTTTGCACTGATAATTCTGCTGTTTATGTGCTTTCTCTCTTTCTCAGGATTCATCTTCTGAGGTTTTAGCAGCAAACAGAGTTTTAGTGAAAACCATCATCAAATCTAAAGGATTTGGAAGTCCTTCAGGGACCATCGCCGTGCCCTCCGTTCTGACCCATGCAGGTTTGACAACCATCCAAAGCCGAATCTCTTTTCTTTTGAGAGGCTATATTCTCATCTAGCTGCTCATCTTGCCGGTGTATTAATGAATCTTTTCGGCTGTGTTTAAAGCTGCTTAATTAAGTTCAAAGCAGCGCTTGGGGCACCGTGCGCCTGCTCGGCTGACCTCCTTATGAGTGGAAGTGTTGATTAGGAAGTGAAGAGACATGCAGGCACTACAGGGGATGGCTATTGATTGAAAGGATAGAAACCTCATTTGGACTGTCTGATTGGATCATTACACTGTTATGGAGTGTTTTTCTTCATTTTCTAAATAACAATAACTGCACTCCTCTGCTGACAGTTGGTGAAATTGTCAACTAAGTGAGGAATTTCTGTGATAAGAACAAACGCTGGAGTTTTCCCTCATCCCAATAATAGCACTTCACCCTGGCCCGAGCTGTCTGCACAATGTCGACCTTTTAACACCACCTCGCCAAAGTTGGCTGCTGTCGATCGATAGCGTGTTAGCTTTTTGTTTGTAGGTTCAGGCTGCCTTGGCTTTATTACAGCTGCTGAGAGTCATAGGGGAGTCGTGCACGGTTTTGCGAGAGAGGAGCTCCCTCTTGTTTGCCAAAAGTGTAATCCCGCCATGACCCAGCGTGACCCTGCCCTGAGAGGAAAGCTGCTTAGACAGAAGTGCATGTCTGTGGGCGCTCCCAGCTGCACGGCCTTGTTCTCTGTCTGTCTCTCTCTTTTCCTTCTCTATTTTACTCCTCACTCTTTTTTCTTTATGGCTCCCTAATACATCTTCCTCTCACAGGCCAGCTCTAAGTCTTCTTTTTCCATCTCTTGCTATCACACACTCAATACCCTACGTCCTTTTCTCCTCTTTATCTCTTCCTTATTGCTTACTCCGTTTCTCTTTCCTTCCACCATCAACCAAACCACCACCGTCTCCACTCAGCATCAATACTCCTCCTCACCCCCACATCCATCAACTGGTTTTAGCCTGTGAAGGAGCAGAGGGTTTGCTAAGTGGAGACAGATCTCCCTTTTTTGCTCCACCAGAGAAAATAAACACACAAAGTACTAACACAGAGGCCCCGCCATAGACAGTTTTCAGTACAGGATGAGGAACGGGACCACTGGTGCACAGGAAAGAAAAAATGAAGAAAGAAATAGAGCTCTGGAATCGATTTGGTGTGGGTTTGAGCCAGGGCTAAAACTCTGCAGAATAAAGCTCTACTGAAGCACCATTCATCTTTTTAAAAAAGAAAAACTACATACTGAAATGAAATGGTGAATATGAAATTCTATGTTTGTTCAGTCTTTAACAGTGGACTACTGCCGGGAATCTACGAAACGTAGCATTGCATCCAACGGAAGTGTTAGAAGAAGTAGTTCACATTTTACTTCAGCAGGACAGCAATAAGCGTAATTAAGGAATCACAAACAAGAGTACTTAAAGTGAAGAATGGTCCTTGTTATGTTAACTTATTGTGTTTATCTGTACTTGGTATGTATTAATTTGTTGGTAAATATTTCCAAAACGGCATGAAAATGACTGGAAAACTGGAGAGAGGGGTTTTCATCATGTCACCCTGATTCAAATTTTAGCATATTTCCTGCTCCTCTACAGGATGAGAAAATTCTCAAAGGCCCCTTGTACATCTTGCATTAGCAGCTGTATCTTGATACATTATCCGCATAATGAAAACAGATGTTAGTACAAGGTGTAAATGGAAGTTCCGTCATCAGATGTCATTTTCCAGATAATGTATCCTGATACTGAAATTGCATTTTAATGGAAGGTGTAAAAATATCAAAAGCTCTTGAAAATGTCAAAAAGCAATCACTATCCAGCTAAAACCAAGCTATCTTTAGAATTCCAGAAAACTCGACATTTTGCTTTTAATTTTCAAACAAGCTTTTAATTTAACTGAGAACATCAGTTTTCATGAGCTTATCTCATGTTGAATTTAAAATCCGAATCTGCAAAGTATCTAGTAACTACAGCTGTCAGATAAAAGTGCGAAATCCCCTCTGAAATGTTGTGCAGTAAATGTACAAAGTCATGTGCCAGTGCCTCTAAACTGTACTTGAGTAAATTTACTTAGTTACCTCAAACCCGTTTCTCATTATGCTCATCATTAGATAATCCAGATGTGAGCCACACCTGGGAGAAGAGGTGGAGAGGCTCATGTGGCATGTCGCTCATTTAGCTGGTGTGAATTGGACACACGTGGCGGGATGTGTATTTACATGCATGCATGTCGCTGCTCAGCCCAGAGGCATAGCATCACTGCCTGCCGACCTCCTGCTGTGCCCGTTCCCTGTTCTCTGTGGTGAGACGTCACTCAGCGGGGGTCAGCTGCAATCAGATTCAGGAAGTGGGAGGTGGGAGNAGGGCCTCTTGGATAATCCACAAGGCCCTGAGCCTGGCATGTCCAGACACAGGGCAGCCTGATCAGCAGGGGGTGGATCATTCTCCCTGCTGGTTACTGCCTCAAATATAAAGCTGCTGCTTCTTGGCCACTCCAACCAGATGACAAATATTCTAGAAGAGATGAAGATGAAGAGGAAGAGGAGGAGGAGGAGGAGGATAATGGGCAGAGGGAGAGCAGGTCTACTTAATGTTGATCATGTCTTTGAATAAGACAGGACACTCCCCTGTTGTTATGAGTTGAAGTGAACTTATGTATGTTTCTTTATTTTCCTTTTTAGAAAACAACCAGACAATACACCTGTTAATCCTTCCATGTGTGATAAATAAATTATTGGCAAGAGAAATCCACTTGTGCTTTGGTGTCTAACACGCACACCCACTGTGTTAATTATTTCCAGAACCGCCCAAGCCTTCTCCATAACCCACATCTTACTGAAGATATTTAATAGTTATGCTCTGCTGTTACCATGGCATTATACAGCGGTCACCAGCCATAGGTTACTTGGTTTCTATGGGCAACGGTCAGCGCAGCACTTCATTCACATCTGCTGTGACACTGAACCTAAAGATGTTCCCCGGTGCTTCTCGCAGGTTTAGTAAGAAACAAGTTACAAGTACAAGTTACAAGTACTGGCTGGATGGTAACTAAACACATTTACTGAAGTATTCTAATTGAGGGCTTTACAAGGTACTTGTACTTTACAGTACTTTACAGTACTTTACATAAATGGAAATACTTAAGTATTTCCATTTATGCTTGTTTCTACTTCTATTGTACTACTTATCTGGTGCTTATATTTAATAGAAAATTAGGATGATGTCATTGTAAGGTAAAAATCTTGTATCTCCATCTTGATTCAATAACGCAACACATTAAATAAAGAGCTTTCGAAAGAGAAAGTGGATGGTGAAATTACTGGACCTATAGTCGTTGAAATGGAGATACAGCTGGCTGGAAAAATTTTGTAATTTTGATTTTGAGGATTTTCAAAACGTAACCCTTCGACATTCTTCATAATTAACACAAAGATTATTTTTATTTTTGGGACTGAAGTGATTGTTATTGTTAATACTTAATAATATTTAATTAAGTAAATTTTTGAGAGCAGGTTTATTACTTGTGTTTGAGGCATTTTTCTAATGTTATTAATGAAAAGCTAAAAGTAGTATTCATAAAAAAAAGTAGTTACTGAAAGACTCCTAATTTATAATTATATATTGGACAATAATAAGATAAGAATTGACTACTATGATACTATTATAATTTTATGTATTTATTTATTATTTAATGCAACTATTTATTGCTTCTTTATAATGTACATATTTGTTACCATTTTTTGTGTAGCCTCAAGTGGTGCATCATCCTTTTTGAAGCTACACAAAAAAGTAGCAAGTAATGATGTAACTCATCATGATCTGCTATGTTTACTATATAATTGTTAATTTAAAGTTATTCATGACTAAGCAGCTGATTTGCTCCCTACCATTTGCCTGGTAACAGCTCAGGATTTTGTGTACCTCACTGTAAAATCTCTCTCCCTGAATGCCATGAGATGCTCATTTTAAAATATCAATTCCTGTAACACTCCGTTGTTTTGAATCGTTTTACCTGCGAGACATGGTGATTTCAATGATTCGGCTCTGCTGAGATCTGAAGTGAGTCAGAGAGAACTCCAAGGTCAGGCCCAAACTAATCATGCTCCTCATTTCCCTGGATGGAGTAATGAAGTAGAACACTGACCTCTGCCTAACCTCGGGAATCTGTAGCAGGGAAAACTGGTCTGGAGACTAATTAGCTAAAAGTAAATGGAAATATTAAAAGAGAGCAGTCATTTCTCATAAATATGATCAGAGCCAAACAGAAAATCAGCTTTAATGTGCCTAAATGCACAATAATGTGTAAAGAATAGTTTGATATATAGACACCTCTGTCATGAACCCTCAAATGTGGCCAGATAATGTGCTACCAATGTCCCTTAAAGATTTTTTTGTACAGAGGCTTGATTACAACCTGGTTAGCTCTCCTAATTATCTTATGCACTTGAGCTTTTAATGATTTCCATGATTCAATTATCCCTAAGTGAATTCCTGTCTTCAATCAATTAAAGACACAGCTGCACACTCAACCATCTTCCAATCACAACATCGGGAATCCCTCCATCCGTTCTCATTTGAGAAGAGAGTAGGTCAAACAAATTAACAGAGATCGCATCCATCCACATCTTTTATTTTTTCATGATTTTCTCACCTTTGTTACTTTGGTAGTCAGAGAGTGACAATGTGACCACAGTAGACTGAAACAATAAAAGCCCTTTATGAAGTCCATGCCCATCCCTGAAAACTCAGCTACACAACAAACTGATGAAATGTTGATTTAAAACTCAGTCTTTTAAAACCTTGACTAAATACAATACAGTCTTTTCATCTCACTCCCTTTGTCCTGCTCCTTTTCCTGTTTTTTGTGTTACTCAAGGTGAAGGTGACTGACGACATTTCTCTTGATCTGTCAAGATAATTCTCACAGAAAGGCACATTTAAAGACAACACACATGATTTCACCCTTGCACACTTAGTTTGGCACCATCTGCTGGAACTTTGAGTAACAAGTACTTAAGAGAAATATTTATCTGCAGAATTAATACATCTGTAATAAATTAAACAAAAAAGTGGTGGTCAAACAATCTAAATATAAAGCCTCCAAACCACAAAGTGTTCCAATGAGATCAACACATACCAATATATTTCAGAGCTCCTCAATAGTAGATTTGTTATATTCAACAGAAAACCAAGAGTATGCTGACTGATGAGTACAGCTTGTTTAGCTAGTTCACAGCTGACTTAGAAGAAGCACAGCAATGGTTGCCAAGGTGCCCAGATAGTCATTTAACCCTCACTGGTTGAGAGAGAAGCTGAGGGTAGCGCAGCCTTTTCACAAGCTGCTCTTTCCATCCCCATTATCTCTCCTGTCTCATCCCTGCAACCACCAATATGGATTCCTTGAAAGGCTTCAGCATTCTTTTAAATGTAAATACCAAACTGTGCTCTTTGTGTGCAGACACACAGGAGGGTGCTGAAGATTAGGTTTGATGTTTTATCACTGCGCTGCTGCTCTTGAGCAAATCGTACACAGACAGCACCAACTGCAGCACAGAGCATTAGGGACATTTTGGTCACATTTAAAACTGGAAAATATCAAACACGTCGACAGGCCTGCTGCACTATGGCTCCATTCTTACAGCCCCATCCAAGCTTCACTTTGGCTGCAAACATGAAACGAACTGAAATCTCATCACTCTCAGAAGTCTTCCTCCTTAGAGGCACTGGGAAGCTTCACGTGTCTTCATTCAGAGGAAGCCAGGGTTATATCATTTCTCAGAGCCCTTGCATCTTTGGATGGCAATGAGTATGCATTCCCTGGCACAATTTTCAACAGCGCTCCCCCCGGAGCAGGCAGGGAATGGCTATCACAACAATTACACTGACAGCTCTTTTCTAAAGTGCACTTGATTCATTTGATTTATCTAAGATTAATGGCCCTCCCCTCTAGCAGACCTGGCTGAGATATGCAACTGAACAGAGACTTTTCCTCCAGCAGCACGTGTATACCAACACAAATAATCCAATTGAGAGAAATATGAAATATGCACAAATCTAAATATACTTATACATTTACTCCCAAAATCAATCTGAACACACTTACTGTAAGACTGACAAGAACTTCAGCCTGAAAGGTTATGGTATTCTTCTTTTCCTTTTTTTTCCCCAGTTATCCTTGAACTGCTCACATTATTCCAGCTGTTATATTAGCATGATAACACTGGACATGTACTAAAATATGAGACACACGACTATCAAAATCAAATAAAATAACTGATTTGATTTCCTGTCTTTCTCTCACACACACATGGGCACACACACACATATACATTCCCACAGCTTGCTGCTAGAGGGAGACACCTGGCCCTCCTCTGTCTGCCAGAAAACAGTGTCTGACTGGCTGGCTGACAGTTGCCAGGCCAGCGGTCCGGTATGGTCCAGTGCGGTTGGCACTGACGCCTGCCCATCTGCCTAAGTTGACATATTCGCCCCATACCGCTTGTCCAGGAGGATGAAATGTGCTGTGGTGTCCTGGCATAGCTCCCTGAAATGTCAACCTGGCGTGATAAACCCATGCTGACCCCTTGGCCCTCACAGGCCTGGTAGTGTGGGGCACTGCCCCGGACCAGACAGGGAGCCAGGAACATGCCAGGTTAACAACAACCACTGATCGACTACCGGGGTGCTACCATCTTGCCCTGGGTGGATAAAACTTGTTTAGTTGGGTAGAGAATGACTGTTCTCATTACTGAAACTCAGAAAACATGACAATTCACAATGCTGATAGAGACAAATGAGACATCATGACAAGCAAGTACATTAGGGGAACATGTTTGGACCTTCCACAACATCCCATTAAAAACGGTTATGAATGAAGTAAATTGTAACTTGGAATCTCTTCTTGTGGGCCAAAAAGAGACTTAGAAGACAAATACCATGCAGAACATATTTTTTGTTGTTTGACCAGATGGTCTTGGAGGTGCTGTGTGGTCTGATGTTGGCTGACTCTGTCCGGCAGCCCCCTCAGGGCAGCAACTGTGAGCGGTCATTAACACGGGGAGCAGGTCATGCCAGGAGAGAGAGGAGTCTAGCTGTAGTTAACAGCCACTATGCAGTTAAATCCTCCTCCATGGTGCTAAACAGGAGCAACTACACCTTCCTACTGGCTGCCAACGCTGTAAAAGCAACACATCATGTAAGACTTTTACAAAAAAAGAGAGAAAAAAAGATATTGTTTTGCCAGCACAAAGAAACAGAATGGGAAAGGTGTAGTGTTTCTACTCCACTGCTCCTCATAGCTCACTTTTGCTGAATCTAAGGTTATGCCAGGGCTGTCTGGCAGTTATCCATACGCAGCAAAGCATGGCATGTGTGTGTACTGTATGTGTGTGTGTGTGTGTGTGAAGTGGATCTGTGGACAGGTATGACAGGCTGACCTCCACGTTACCAGGGAGAGTGTGCGGCCAGCGTTACCTGTCATAACATGGGCTGCCTGCTGCCCTGGAGCACCAGCCTGACCAGGCCATTGGGCAGCTAGAAATAATAGAGACTGGCAAGAGGGCAATGAGAGGTCACATGGGAGGGAGAGAGGAGGAGGGGATCGGGGATATATGACAGGAGAACAGGTGGAAGGTTGAAAGAGGGAGAGTGAGAAGGAGAAAAAGGAGGTAAGATGAATTTAAGCAGTGAGGAGAATAGTAAGGACAATGATGTTGCAGCAAACAGCTCGATCAAGGAGCAAAGAGACTAAAAAAAGAGCAGATACAGTGCAAGTCACAAGTATTCACTATAATTTTATAGTGTTCAATTTTGAATTAAAATTGATTTATTTCAGGATATTTACAATTCAATTTACATAACATGCATAACAATTTGAAGGTGAAAATTTAAAAAAAAAAGCAAATCCAGGATGTAACTACAAAATGTGGACAAGTCAAGAGAATGGTAAGATATGGAGTGTAGGTGTGGTTTATATTGTATAATTTACTCCAGGGAGCCAAAAATGCTGTAAAGAGCTGGTGAGGGAAATTAGCAGGGGCAGCAAGCATTAGCATTTTGAGTTCTCTTTTATTGCCTGATGCCCATACCACCTTGCATCTGTTCTCCCCTGTTTTCAAACGCAATTTATTGTTGTAAGATGTTCTTGGAGCATCTGTAAGGTCTGCCTGCAGAGATGGAACAGCTGAATTCACTTAGGCAGGCTTGGCCAGCAATTAAAGTGGTGGATTAAGAGTGATTGCATTTTGTGTCCTGAGGAGGCGCTGCCTGCCATCTTGAGAGGTCTCATTAACATGGCTGCCGTGGGCTCTGCTGAGTGCTGCCACAGGCAGTTAAAAAATAATGGAGACATTATCAACCTTAATGTCTTGTACCTGGAGTGGAGAAGATTTTATAATCACTATTGTGCCGGGCCACAGGCTGCCAGTTGTCCAAAAGCGAAAGGTTGGATGAAGATAACCCTTTTTCTGACCAGACCCCAATGTGTTTTTTGATCAGCCACTACACGTGGGGAGCCTGAGCAGCTGGATTTCATTAATTGAGTGCTGGCAGCATTCTGCTCTGGCGGCAGGGGTGAGTCACACTGGTGGGATTGGTCTCTCTCTCTCCCTGATATCATCTTCCAACCATAACTACAAATAATTATTCACTCAAATCCATTACCGGGGGTCAATCAAGTTCCCCAATCACTTCTAAAGTCCAATTACTGGCGCCAAGGCTCTGTTCGCGCCTTCCTGCAGATGAAGGCCTGGCCCACGGGCTGCTCAGCAAATTACACATGGCAAACAGTGGAGCATGCATGTGTGTATGTGTGGGAGAATGAGCCTCCTCAGATGGGTAATAAAGCAGAGGTACATACTGGTCTCCCTGGGGCATTCTGACCGTACCATCAAGCAGACTCCAACAGGTTAAATAGAATTAGCCCGTGCAACGAGACACGCTTCGAATACCAACCACATCTCATCACTCTGCAGAGAGGAGAGCACATTGCATGCACCGCATCCACCGGTATTAACATCCATCTCAGCAGTTGATATAATAAGACATGTCACCATAAGGGCCTTTGTATCAAAAGGCTGCACAGTGACCCATCAGAGCAGCATAATGAGTGGGTGTCTTGGGGTGTTACATCTACAAGCACAGACATACACACACGGCTTCCATGCAGCTCTAGATTCCACTCCAACCCCATTAGCATGTGGCTCCTTGTATCGTTTTGCAGCCGTCTTGAAAGTGAGCCCGAGCCTGAAGGAAATGCTCACACACTCATCTTCACTACAGAGAGACAGCAGTGCAGCCAGTCGAGTCAGAGAGAGTGGGCAACAAGGCAGGCTGAGTGTGTGTGTGTATGAGACAGAGGAAGGGAGGGTGGATCGTATGTACATACAAAATGTGTAGGAGATGAGAAGGAGGGGGTGTTCATATGTGATGATGATGATGATGTGTGTGTGTGTGTGTGTGTATTTGCTAGGGTTTGTGCTTGTGTGTGAGGGGTAGAGCAAACACAGCAGGGAAGGAGGAGGCTTTGTGGCTCAGCAGTCCATGACCAGTTGTCACACTGTACACACACAAGCTCCCAAATCTGCATGGCGGGAGGGCCACTCTGACATTTCACTTAGTGTCAAGCATCTTTCACACTCTGATCTAACCAGAAAACAACAAAAATATACGACTGAGACAACCGGCATGGAAAAGAGCATAAACGTCTGTTTGCTTTGTTTACTGACATTTGCAGCAATCTGTTGTTCAGACATCCAGACTTTGAGGTTTTGCAGGAAAAATCTGGGTTTTGGTCTGCAATTACAAGTGTATGAGGGCACAGTTCTTTTGTTGTGTGCCAGGAAAGCATTCCGACTTCAGACTGCTGACACAAAGAAGGGCTGTCAATGTGAGCCTCTCCACATTAAACATGAAAAAAAAAAAAAAAANAAAAAAAAAAAAAAAGCTTCCCAACCTCATCAAAGAGCCAGTCTCTGTCCTCTGCTTATATCCAAGAGACCCAGCAAAATGCTAAACACATGTGGATGGCCTAGTGTTTAGGCTAAAATGGCCAAACATGATCCGGCAGCATTTGAGTTAATCTTCTTTAGTGAAACCACATGGTGTTGTTTACACTGGAGACTGTGTGCACATATATACACGTGTGTGTAACTGTGTATCTTTGTGGAGTGTGTGGAGAATGTCCAGAGCTGCAGAACTCACTGTTCCTTTAGCAAAGCCAAAGCTGTACAGTGTGTATGTGTTTGTGTCAGCATGATGGAGGAGAAGGGTGTTACTCAGACCTAATGAATCCATCTGCATTCAAGGAGCATTCCTCCTCTTATGCAGGCAGGAGCAAACGAGCAGCGACCTGGGAGCTCGTCCAGCAGCAGGGGGCTCTAGCTCGCTTTTTCCAACAGCAAAACAGCAACAAAAAGCACGGATTGATATTTTTCCCTATTTTCAAAGAGAAGGCGGATTTGAAATCCATAGTCACTCACTCAACCTACTGTCCTGCACAAACCATCACTCCTTTTTTCTGTTATCAGCAAGGACTGAGGATAGCCAATGGTTGGCACAGAGGGCGAATGCTGTAGTCTATGCTCCAACACACTGCCAGCCGCTTACGTCCTCGCCTCTGAATGACCTGGCAACCAAGACAACCTCAGTGAAGAATGGATGTAGGGCCAGGAGTGGGGGGTGTTATGTAGGGGAGGGTAGCTGGCACTGAAGGACCCAGTCATTAGGATAATGAAGCCAGTAAATGGGTGGAATTTGGGAGACCTCTAGTGGTTGAAGAAAGTAGAAACTCATTTCTGCAGGAGGGACACACAAAATTGTGTCCCAGTTCCATATGTAAATGTGTATATACTCATCTTCACACTACAGTGTTTTTGCAATTTTATGCAGTTATTAATTAATTAACATATTGCACCCCTAAGAGGAAATTATATCAAACGTCTGCTGATGGACAGCAACTTTAGAATTGCAATGAAAAAGAAAAGCATCCATCCAAAGACTTCACCTTTGACTTTTTGCTTCCTGAAACTACTTCACCAATGTCCAGAATTTGTCTTGTTTTCTTTTTTTTCATCTGAGTAGCTTCTGCACTTCTTTTTTAGCATTAGAATGTGAGACCTATTTTGTGTGCCCACTGACATCTTTCAGTTAACTTAGTTTTAGTAAGGTTCAGTAATAAGTATGGAATTGGGACAGCATGAATATTACAAACACTTCACAATATAATGTAATTCAACACAGTACCACTATGACCTCAAAAATTACCATAGCTGAATGCCAACTCTCACTGACAATCTTAACTCAAATTTACCATTATAAACTCAAAACGGTATTTATTTCAAAGAATATAGAACTAGATGGCATGATTTGTACAATGTAAAGTCATTGAGATTGGAATTCAGTATTCTATCCTGAAAAAGCTAGCTTGTCTGCTGAAATACTGTTTGGTGCTATACAAATAACTTTGCCTTTTCTAATATTAATGAAGTAACGACACTAAAGATGAGGGAGTGTGGATTCTCTTTTCATGTCTTTAGACCTTTTGTGGTTTTTGGGAAGTAATGACAAAAATTCTTAAAATATTGAAGTGTATTTTGCCTGACACCACACATTTAACGCTGACATTTCTAGCTGCAGAATGCAGAAATGCCATTACATCTTTAACAGAAATCACAAGCCTAATATTTATAGAGGCAACATTAATTGTTCCCTTTTACATATCACAAGCAAAACACACGGAGAGAGAAAAGCACAGCCAACTATGCTGAGGGATTTAATGTTATTAATTTACCATCACTTTAGGATTCACATCATTTATTAAATATTTTATACCAAACAGAAAAAAGTGAACAAAATTTTAGAAAGCCCACCCGCTGTTCTAAGGAAAAATGTGATTGTGTGAGAACAAAGTCCATGATGTCAGAAACAACTGAACATACAGATCAAACTGCTCTAAAACCTCATTCATCCCTTAACGCTTTCCATTTTTGAAGACCTTATAAGGAGGGTGGGCACAAAAGCGAGTCCAAACTGCCCTTCACAGCTCATATTCTCACCGTTTGTCACGTTAGTATTCATGGCATAAACAAAAAGCCCCAGTTTCACCTTCTGCTGACCCTGTGGGCAAAAGTGTTTGGTATTTCTGATACTATCTTTCAAATGCAATAACAAGGTCTTCACAATTCTCCACTATACTCGAATGATCTCATTAAAATTGCTCATGAGGGGCTCCACTTTTCGTTTCTAAGCAGAAAGGCTTAATTTGTGCCAGTATCTGCTTAAAGAGAAGCAGACTGATGGTAGCAGAAAGTTTACTAGCTGACAGCAGTGTTAAACATCGTCTCTCACACAAATTAGTTGTTTAATTTTGCTGTCTAGTATCCAAACGTGATTGTGCCTTGCAGCTGTAGGTGAGAAGAAACTGTCTGCTGATTATCCCTCTCCTAATCTGGATGAGAGAGAGAGAGAGAGAGAGAGAGTGTTTTGGGCTGATTTCTATCTATTTCGAATTAAGTGTAAAAGAGCAAGACTGTTATCTTTTACACAAACCAAACCAGGGTCACACAGTTTCACTCTGTCCTGCCTTCACTTGGCAAACAATGTTTCTCCTCAGCTGCCAGGAATCCTTCTTTCTCCTTTCCCCATGTTAACTATGAAGATGAGGAGGAGAAAGCTTTGAGGAGTAGATCAGCAGCCAGACCTGGGGAGATGGCTCCTCGGGTGACCCTTTCCTCCAGTTGAGGTAATGTTTGTCTAACACTGGGATGGTTCTGGAAATGGCAGAGGACCCTCTCCTGGATCAAACTCCACATCCATACTTTCTGCTGAGCCCTCCGCCGGCTCTGCAGCTCACCGCTGGCTAATGTGGCATCCCGGTATGACTCCATCTTGGTCCAGACCTCTGGGATGCCCTCACCAGTGTGTGATGATGCACGCACCACCTGAGGAGGGGGTGGGGTTGATGCAGCATGCACGGCGTGAAATCAAAGCGCTTGTTTCAATAATTAAGGTACAGTCAATACAATCCATCCAATCGGGCTAATGATGTCTGAGGATGGTTTTGCTTTAGTTTCACAGAAACAGAATACTTTTCTACATGTGACTTTGTGGTCCATCTTTTTGACAGCTGAATAAAGATTTAACAACACATGATCAAACTCACTTTTAACATTCAGATGCCTTGGCAACTGTTTTACAGCTATCGCAAATACTGCTTTCATCAATGGCCTCATAGCAACAGGAATACATTCTGAGGTGTATTAAATGTTAACCTCATGCAGTTGATGACTGCATTACACAGTCGATAAGTGTGTGCAGATATGACCCATCTTTCCCATCCTCATTGAGTTAAGTCAAGTCAGTCAAGTCAAGTTTATTTTTATACCTCAGTACCACATACTATGTCTCAAAGGGCTTTACAGACCCACACATTAGTGGTTCCCAAGCCAGCTCAAGCTCTCTAGGAAGATGAGGAAAAACTCCCTAAAAATCCTTATTATATAAGGAACATGGAAGAAATCTCAGAAGAGACAAATGATCCAGCATGCATCTTAACAGTAATGAAATTATATCGGTCGTTTGGAGATAATTCAACAGAAACTGAACTTGACACTGTGGTGAATATTGGAGGCATGTTACTAACATCCACTGATGAGTAACTAATTAGGCCCTTAATGAAATCATTAGGACAATTTTACATAGACTGGATCGAGCCTGGTACAAAAAGTGGAAATCAAACCAAGACTAAGACTATTTTTGGTAATTACTCTCTTTAAAATCAAGACATTTACTGAGAGAGCTAGTCGCTTATTATGTGTCTATATTTTTCACACATCTTGCACAAATTCATGTTCACGTGCATTTCAATGATAAGTCAAGTAGACGACGTTAGGGTGAGCGAGATGAAGATGAGACCGTGTTAGGCCTCAGAGGCAGAGACAAAGGGAAGAAAGAGAAGGAAAGGATGAATACGGAGGGGAACTCTGAGACGAAGAAAGCAGCATAGCATGCAGGATTCTAATCAGCGAAATGCATGACACAGCAGCCGAGCATTCAGAGCAGCAGCATCAGGGTGAGTGAGGGTGGGGGCGGGGGGCTGGCAGTTTGCCTTGTGGGCAGATGCTGCATTGGGCCGAGGAAACAAAGGGACAAGGCCAAGCAGACGGGTGAGCCGGGATGTGCGGGGAGAGCGGCGAGACACTGCAGTACTCAATCTATGATGCTATGACATCATCACCACCATCATCATCATCATCATCATCATCATCACCCCCTCCCCCCCTCCTCCTCCTCCTCCCAGGTCAGCTGACCTCTCTGCAGGTTGTTTTGTTGGGTCTACACAAGCATGTGTCTGCATGTGTGTGCAGTTATTTTGTTGATCAACCAACTAATCATTCAGCCTAACAAAAAAAAAAAACAAAAAAAAAAACATTACAAATGCTCCTTGAAAGAATACCACAGCCTAACATAACGAGTTTAAACTGCTGATTTCATTTTAAAATCAAAAGAAGGAAGAAGCATGCAAATCTTCACATCTAAGAAGCTGTAATCAAAAATGTTTGGATTCTTTTCTTCTGCTTCATCAATTATCAAACTTAATCAATAAATTTGACGAATACTTGTTTAATCAATGATTTTGTCAATAAATCGACTAATTGTTTCAGCTTCATAATGAATACAAGCCTTAAGTCAAACCTCCACTCACCTCCTAACCACCCAGTCTGCCAGTCCCCAAGTCCTTCAAAGCCGACCCCACTTACCTGATGCTGGACATGAATAATAGTCACAATTTCATGTGACTCTTTTCACCATCTCACAAACTTTATTATTTTTGGATTTACTGCATTATCAATAGATTTCTTTGAGATCTTCTTGCTGGATCATGATTGCATTTATGCATTATGTATTTATTGCACTATTTTACAACTTTGTTTCATGCTTTCTATTTCCTGCTTCTCTACCTGTTAGCTCCTGCTGCATACCTGAGAGAAGAGCTCTCTTTGAATTGCCTCTCCTTCCAATTTTCTACTTATAAAGTTTTTTTTTTTAGTTATAGATTTAGGTTAAGTTTTAGTTTTTCCTCTTCTCTTNCTTATAAAGTTTTTTTTTTTAGTTATAGATTTAGGTTAAGTTTTAGTTTTTCCTCTTCTCTTCCTAAAGAGAAATTGATGTGTGGGCCTGTAAAGCCCTTTGAGTCACTGTACGTGATATTAGGCCACACAAATAATCCTGACTCTACTCAACTTCAATCAATCATTTTTTGGCTCCCACTCGCCACCTTAGTTACACACAGTAAGGGACACACACACACACACACANCACACACACACACACACACACACACACACACGCTCATACCTTGGGGTTCCAGGACTTGGACTTTTTCCTGAGCAGCTTGAGTGCACTAGTGTATTCAGCCTGGATTCTCCTGGCCGGCACCAAGAGGTCTCCATCTGACTTTGTCACCACCACCAGATCCGCCCTCTCAATGATGCCCCTCTTGATACCCTGGATAAAGATCAGGGAGGCTCATTCAAATTATAAAACACAATAAATAAATCAGAGTTCTGGACATCTAAACTGACTGAGATGGACGATGGAACAATGTTGTTTCTATCAGTTTATTAGAAGGCAGTTAAAACAATGACATTGACAAACAATGACAAACAGTGACATGTTAATGACGTTCTTACTTTCTGTCCATCCCTTGCTTTTGTCACATTTGTCTGATTTCTAACAGTAATTGTAGAAAACAAAGTGCTACAGTGAAATGTGTCTGTTCTCTATTAATAAAAACAATGGTGAGAAACATCATGTTAAACATTATGTTGTTTGGTGCCTTGCACCTGTTGAAATGTGGGTTTGCAGACAAACAAGGAAGCTGGAGGGCACGTAGAGAAAGAATGCATCATTTGTGCTTTTTCTTAACTAGATGTTAATTATTTTGATACACTTGAGTCATGTAATTAATGTCTCATTGCAAATGCTTTACTTTATCATAGACTTGCCATTTGCAAGATGCAGCTTGTATATGGTTTAGATTATTTTAATTATCTGCACCTCTGGGAATAACTGCAAGCTACATAATCGCACATTTATAATTTATGAACTGTGATGATATGTTACTATGGAAACTTTTTTTTTTATAACAAACGACACTTAAGCTGTCTAATGTCTCACCATAACCAACACATTGTACAAACCATCATCATTTATGCTAGTTAGGTCAATATTTGATAATGCATTATTTACAAATACTTCTGTCAATTCACTTATCTTTACATAATACAAGGGCAGATTTAATAGTTTAGAGATATATATATATATAAATTTACTGAACAAAGGTGCTCTAATATGAAATCAGATCATCTATTAGTTTAAAGAATCTGTTTTGTAAGAACACACTTTGTATGATTTTTTGTAAAGCTCAATGAAATCCAAAGAATCTGGATACAAAACACATTCCCTAATAAAATATTTTACATCTAAATTAAGAATAATTTCCAGAGACTAAGTGAGAAAACAGACTTTAAGCTTTGCATCACAGATTTCCTTGCATGTAAACAGCACCCCACACAAATATCTCTCAGTTGTGCAGGAGAAATTGACCATTTTCAAGTTTGCATGATGCAAAACTGCTCTTGGATTATTGTGTTCATAACCTGTCTAAACAAAGACACAAGTCTTAACATCTCAATATCAATATTTCACTAATCTTTCTAACAATATTTTTCACATTGAAAAATATTGCAGTTGACCTCAGAAGCTCCTCATCTGACTCAAGCATCATCATTCAAACAAGCTCGTGTTGGTTTCACTGACCTGGAGTTCATCGCCCCCTGCTGGTGGAATTAGCAACACAAACATGTCAACCATGTCAGCCACAGCAAACTCTGACTGGCCCACACCTGTGAACAAAGACAGAAACAACCATCACTATTACACATCAATATGAAAACAATAACAGCAAATGAGACTAAATCAATGAGCACCCAAAAGCCTCAGACAGTCAAGAGGCATCAAGAGTTCAGCCATCTAATTATACCCTTTACAGGAGAGTTACAATTCACCTATGTAGGAGAGATGTTATCATTACAGCATGTTGAAAGGAAAAATTCTAAATAAATACAATAAAATTATTACAATTAATTTATTTTACTGTTTATTTGTCAGGAACAATGTATGTATTGTCCCAGACAGAGTATGTAAAAATGTAATCTTTTATGGCTTAGTTTATAGGAAGTCAAAGTCATTGACTTTTGAGAACCAGTTTGTTTAATTTTGTTTCACTAATCTATATTTAACACTTTAAAAGTACTATATACTAATACTACAAAGTTCCATACCCAGGCTGCTCTGAATGAAAAAGCCAGAAAGTTGCCAATGAATTTCATTTAATAGTGTCATCTTAATTCTGATTCAAAGTGAATTGTAGATCAGTATTTTTTTTTTTTTTTTTTTTTAGAAATTTAAAAATTTTTGTGCATAGTCACAAACATGGTTCTTCAAAGTCGATAAACTCACAGGGTCTGATATATAAGGCTGGTTATCAAACACCAGTACTTTTTCAGTACTGACCAAATCCATTGGTATAAATATCAACTTTTGACATTTTATTTAAGCAAAGGTTTTATCAGTGCTGCTTGAGGTAAGACAGTCAAAGTTAGTATAGAATAATGTGTTTGTACTCAGGAAAAGTAAAACATCTAGGCAGTATCATTTGATATCCATATTGAAACCCATTTATCATACTAACACCAGTATGTCTCACAATATGAAGCACTACAGATGAACATCCAAAGATTCACCGCTGTGACTGAGCTAATACTTCTTTTTTAAAACGTGTTGAATTACACATGCAGTATGATGGAGCAGGTGGACCCACTAAAAATGTGTTGATCAGCAGGAAAAAAGTACCTAAGATTACAATAAAAGAATATATTATGTTGGGGAGGCATTTATTGTCATATGGGTGAATGTTAAGATAGGAAGACCTGGCTAACAAAATGAAGACTTCAAAGAAATCACTCTCATTTTGGTAATAAAAAGATCTGATTTTAGAACACAATGTAAATGTGACCAAAATTTATTCAGACCTACATGTGGAAATCCTGGCATCTTACCAACAGTCTCTACCAGAACGATGTCATATCCGGCCCCTTCACAGAGGACAATGGCCTCATTAGTTGTTCTGGTAACGCCACCTAGTGTCCCAGAGGCTGGAGACGGTCTGATGAAGGCATTCATGTCTCGGGAAAGCTCAGTCATTCGAGTCTTATCACCCATCAAAGACCCTGCAATAAAGAGGAGGAATTTAAATGTTACATAATAAAAAATTAAATAATTCATTAATGAAACTATTCTGAAGATTTTCTTGTACAGTAATTACAAATGCAGCCTAATTTTTGTATCAAAACACAAACATGAAACCAACGTCACTGACCCTAAAATGGCCCTGTTCAAAGAATCATTAGGTATTAAATTTCAATCATCCACATGAATCTATTGTACACTAAGTCACTGTCATCCTATAACAGTGTCAGATTGTCAGAGATGTTACCTCCTGTAGTGCAGGAGGAAGGATCAACAGCTAGCACTGATACTTTATGCCCACGTCCCGTTAACATCTTCCCCACCACCTCAATGAAGGAGGACTTCCCTGCTCCTGGAGGGCCAGACAGACCTGGGAATTGAACAAATGTAAACAAGAGACAAATCACATCATAAACTCATTTCTCTGACATTGAGCATAAGTTTGGGGTTTAATTCAAGCAAAACAGTCTAATTTGACCCCATGTCCACATAGTTTTGACCATGAAGGGACACAAAAGTAAGGTGAAACTGGCATCAGATTGTATCACAAGAAACCATCAAAATATACTGCAATATGACTTATATTTAACACTCGTAATGGCCAAATGAATACATGCAGCCAGTGCACACACCTACTCTAAAAGCTACTGGATTCCCTCCATTGCGTTTCTCCTGGTTCCTGCTGTAGGCCAGCACGCTCTGCAGCAGAACCTGGGCCAGCTCTTTCTTTCTGGGATGCTGAGTCTCCACCAGGGTGATGGATTCTGCTAAAGACGCCCGCTGTCCTCCGATCAGCCCTTCGTACAATTTATTCAACAGCCTCTGCTCAGGCTCAGTCAGGTCCTGTGTGTGCTGGCTAAGGGCATCCGTACTCACAGGCCTCCTGTGCTGGCAGCTGTGCCCAGCTACACTGCTGCAGTAAGAGAGGTGAGAAGCAGAAAAGACCCCTTGGTGGAGGCAGCATGTTCTGCTGGGTGGAGGGATGGTGAAGGAAGAGGGAAGGGAAGTAAAGGAGCGCAGCAGGGGGAATCCAAGCCGACCCATTTTATGACACATGTGGGGCATCTAGGGGGAGAAAAACAATGACAAACAATTTTTACACATTAGCTACAACTTGAGCTGATATTTTACAATAATGTCTTTAGATAACAAGTACAATGAAAGACAGACAAATCACATGTTGCTTGCTCTGTCACCTAAACATCCAGCAAACAGTTAAGTTACAAACTTGTCATTCATTGTTTAAACCAAACCTTATACTGTCCATATTATTCTCCAAATCTATGGCTATGTCAACGCAACATTTGCCCGTACTATCACTATACATACAAACGTCGAAGATATCGCAAAAGTTCAGTCAAAATGCAAAAGAACTCATGCCGACCTCGTACTAGCTGCACAGAGGAGTTACATACACCATGGTTGTTTGATTCAACCTCTTCCTGCTTCCGGTGACGTGTGACACCGCCCCCTTCTCTCCGCCAACAAACAGTTCCGGTCTTGATAATAAAGTTGATGGCGAAAAAAAAGACAGTTTCGTTATTCCGTTAGTTTTACAAATAGAATATATATATATTTAAATATTTACATAACAAACGTAATAAAAATTCATGCGCTATTTAGAGCAAAATTACTACTGCAAAAAAAAAAAAAAAAAAAAAAAAAAATCATTCGGATCTTCTTTGGCCAGCAGGTGGCAGCAGAGGCTAATTTTTACAGCAAGCACAATTGTGTAAGCCAAAATTAATAACTTTGGCTGTTTTTTTTTTATTATAAAAATTGTAACCAATTTGCACATATTTTATTTATGATTTATATTATTTTACTTTGCTTGTACCCCCCCCCACACACACACATGCACACAAACCTTGACACAGTGTTTATAAAAGAAACAGAGATGTTGCAAGTAATGAAACAAATTTATTGTATCTTCCAGTAGAGACTTGATATTCATGGAATAAAACTGCTTTTCTGGGAGTTTTACTGAGCAAAAACAGAAGAAAAACTAAACAAAGAGGCAATGTGTGAAAGTGCAGACAAATTAAACAGAAAATGTTCAAAAATACAAAAAAGAATATGAAGAGTATAACAGTTTTATGGCAAATAGGATTGCTCAAAGCGTAAAAGAATTGAATGACAAAAATCTGTATTTAATATAAAAAATGGTACTGGGACATCAGTAATAGATACCCTTTTTTCAGTCAACAATTAAAATTTGAATGCTCAAGCAAAACATTTTCCCACAACAGTCATTTAATAGGTTTTGCTTAGTCAATGTAATAAGAGAATGAAACACAGCCACTGAAATATTTTTGTCCTCAATGTGACTGTGTATTTGACACATTTTATTTTGCTGTAATATACACAGCTGGGGACAAACTAAACTGCATTTGTAATCGCCTCTGCTTGGTGTCACTTTCAGCTATCAGTCTTAAACATGACACGACACTAACCAAACGATGCTTTGCAAAACCAGACTGCACAGCACATACTATAATAGTGAATATATCCAAACACTATTCTTTTTTCTTAAAGTTCTTTTTGAACATGAGTGTAACACAAGATGAGCAACATTTAAAACATTAGTCTTTTTCTCTGAAATGCCCTTTTAGTGCCATTACCCCCACTTAACCCCACCCGAAACTCTCAAACTCCCTAATTTTGCCCTCCGATTATTTTTTCATGTTTTGATATGGAATTTCGTATGTATTGAGTAATAACTTTTTACTGTTTCAACTTATTTTGCCCAATCTAAAAAGAACACTTTTAAGAAACAGCGTACTGATATCAGACTCTGGACATGATTTGACATTTTTAATTCATACTGGTCATCCTCCAAGCTCTTGCTAACTTTGTGCTCTCTCCTTAGTACATTTCATGCCAACCTCATTGCTGTCAGGCAGACAGACCCAGTCAAATCTAGCAGGCAACTGCAATTAGGTGACCTGGAATGTCCCACATTACTGTCGCTACATGTAGCTATCTGGATTTCTGAGGGAATAATTAAGATGCAGACTAAGGTGATGAGAGGGAATAACAGGACAACAAAAAAAAAATCAACCAGGAGCAAGATCAGGGAGGATACTTGCGTCATGATGAGTGTGATGGTGGAATTATTACAGTTGGTCACAAAGATCAAGTATCTTCCAGTTGCATCACGCTCATTTTACTTACCCCTTTTACCCCTCTCCCAGTCTGTAAATGTGCCCAATTCAGACATCCTTCAAGTAGAGAAAAAAACCACCCATTGAGCAACCCACCCAACCCACAGGTCCCAGATCAGATTGTGTTTCAGTTGAAACTTCTGTCAGTTATTGTAAAAAGCAAATTGACTAAACCCATATCAGTCTAGGACCAGCTAGTCCCTATTCTTGCTGCTTAAATCAAAATGCTGGGTATGGACAGCCACAGGGTTGAGGACAGTTAAGCCTAGGAGACGGAGGATATAGGGTTGTGGGGGGAGCCCATTTGGGTTAACACCTTATCCAACCACTGCAGGGGACCATGCAGATGAATCTCAATCCAACAAGGTGTGCTGGTCACATCCTGGCGGTGGTACTCTGCTCCCCAGCCCTGGAACATATGAAAACAGACGACTTCAGTTTATGCTGTTAAGAGTCTGCTGTTGGGACATTGAAGTCAATAATGATTTTAACCTATCACTAACACCCACTGACACTCAGACATAAAAGCTTAATGAAAAACCTGTGCTTCTCCATATGCGTACTCTGTGAAACTGTGCTTTTTTTTCCAGCTCTGAAGAAAATTTTTGTCAAAACTTCCACCTACTTCAACATTAAAGTGCTTTCTGAATTGAGGCCACAACTGTGTGGCTGCATTTCTCCACTCAATTAAATAACTGATTATCAATGGAATTATACTTGAGTCCATGTTAAAACTTCCATGTCCAGTGTTAATGTCGATGTTAATTCTCAATAAGCCCAGTTGAGTTTTACAATTACATTGTTATTACTCAGGGCTACGCCAAACGATAGTGTGATTCAGTTGCTAAGTGGCACAGCTGTTGTGGTAGTTAGTGCCGAGTACTAACATAAGACTAAAAGGAAATGTGGATATTTTAACACAAAAAGGTTACCTTCACAAAGCTCATGCGGATGGTGCACATCTTGGTGAGCTCATAGACGGCCTCGAAGCCATGGTTGACAGACTGAGCCAGCAGCTCTGCAAACTCCTGGTTGTTGAAAATCTTCAAGCTGCAGCCACTGGGGATCTTACACACAGTTGTTGGGTGGAAGCCGTGGTGGTAGTTACAGTTACGACTCTGGACGAAAATACTGCTGTCGCTCAGACATTCTGCGTAGACTTCTCCACCAACATAATACAGATGGACACCTGGGAGGAAACGGGAGAGGGTAAAGTGTTGGTCAGCAGGGGAAAGTGAAGTACCAAAAGCTTAAAAAGCAAATCATTGTGGTAAATATAAAATCAATAGACCAAAATGTTTACTCTATTTGTTGTTATTGTTCCGTACTCCTCCATATCCCAATCCTGAACATATATTGACAACATAAATTGATTTGGTCTCGTCTGTGGACAGTCAGTGCTTTGCAATCATTGGTGAGTTTTGCATACTGCACCTTTGCCAATGTGCCTCCGGGTGTTCTCAATGGTGGAGTTGCGGTTAACGTTAGAGAGGAGGCCGAGGCAGAATCGGTTGCGGTTGTTGGAGGGATCTGTGAAGCCATCAACAAGAACGCTGGTGGAGGAAGCCTGGAAGGCCTCTCCAACGCGATTGTTGAGCTCATAGTAAACAATAGAACACCAGTGCTTGGGTTCCTCATAGGCCACGGGCTGCACATCTGCACAGGAAACACATTAAAGGGTCAAAGGAGTGAGGTGAGGACAATACAACACACACATGCGCGTGTACACGCGCGCGCACACACACACACACACACACACACACACACACAAACACATGCACACAAGCACACAAACTCTGGCTTGATCTTACAGACTCTTTTGTGCAGACAAGCTGCCAGGAGCCACAGATGCCAACAGAGTCTCAACTGTAAATCTTTCTCATCTGCTAATCAATTTCATCCAAATTGTCCCCTGTAGCCCATAATAATGATTTGAATAAACATATAGGGTCCACTGGCTGCATTTGTATACATTTGCCCTGACCAAAATCAATGCAGACTAATGTGAAGGCAAACTCCTGCAGACTGTCTGCGGTCTGTGTGCCAGCCTTTATTGAGCAGGCAGACAGTCAATAGACTGGCCATGCTCTCTGTGCCTCATATCTTCGGTGAGCCAGTGCCATAAGGCCTCACCCTTTGGAGAGGGGGAATAAATCATGTTTATATAAGCACATACTTCTCCCAAACTTCCTTTGTAGCGTGGCACTAGCTAGCAGGTGTGTTTTGTCTGTCCCCTTCCCAGAACTGCTTACAATGGAAACCAGCTCCCCTCTGCAGGATGCAGCTTGTGGAAAAGGACTTAAAAACTCCCAAAACTCTGACTTCCAGCAAACATTTCAACAGCTCTTCCCGCTGCTGCAGTCACTATATATATATGGGGGCAGGATACCGCTGTAATCTCTGATGACAAAATTACAAAGGTTTTGTGGGTCACAACACAAAGTCTAGCTATTATTCTGATGTAATGTGGGACTAATTGAAAACACTTCCATGGTGTGTCATAGAAGCATCTTTCTTTTTCTTGAGAAGTCCAATAAAAATGTAAATGCTAAATCAAATACATTTCCATTCTACGGTCTTTTCCTCAAAAATGTAATGTTCGGATGGGGCTGTATAGCACAATAAACTCAAACCACAAAGCTGAGATAGCAGCGATTACTGCATCACATTTCAGATGTGAACGTTGGAGGTCATTAGTGAATCATATTGTTAACGAGGTTCAAGTCATTACCACCAGCAGGGATTACAGAGCCTCAGGTTTTATTGGGCTCATAAAAATGCTGAGGTCTGCCTTAACTGGTTGAAGCTTTTAACTTCCCATGGAGTTCCACCCATATCACAACTTCAATATAAATTACTAGTTTTTTCTGCACTTCTGTTTAGGTTGTCCAGAATGGTATCTGGCAGGATATGAGCTGCCAAGTGTGCTTAGAAGTGTATGTACTTAAAAGTTTGACCACAAAAAATTCAAAACAACAAGGGTTCTCAGAAATCTTTGCACCTGCAGATCAAGGAAAGCAGGTGCAGACAGCTTGATGTGGATGATATCACCGTTAACACAAGGACGTGTGTGGGTGTTGGTGTGTGTGTATGTGAGACAGCCATGGTTACCTGGTCGGTTGTTACCCTCTAGAGGCAAGGCCGGAACCATGAGGTTGGTGTCCATTGGCTGGGGGCAATCCTGAGTCATCTGCTCCTCTGGGGGCATGTAGGCAGGAGGTGGTGTCTCTGTCAGGAAGGAGGCAGAGGAAATAGTGGAGAAGTGAGCTGTTGTGCTGAGTCTGGAGGAAACAGGTGTTTGCATCCCACAGGGAGATCATTCACTTCCATATCTCACCTGGCATTTGGAATGGACTGCCAGGGTCAGAGCTGGATGGTGAATGAGGGAAGGTGGCATTGCTGCCACTTCCAGGCGAGTTTGGATAGCTGTTTCCCGGTGAATGTGGGAAGGGCATTGTGTTGGCCTGAGCAAAGGATTCTGGGAAGGTGGCATTCTGGGGCATATGTGGCTCGTTCTGTTGAAGAGGATTGCGGAAGCGAGGCAACATTGTATGCTTGGCGTTAAACTCGCTGTTTCTAGGTACCAACACAGGCGGCAGCACTAAAGAGGGAGAAAGACAAAACAATGGTGAGGAAGTGTTCTTCAACCAATCAACATATGAAATCCACTGTGTAGGAAGGCAACATTCAGAAAGTTATACGCCACTAATATGTTTAAAAAAAAAAAACACTACTGATGTGATAGTGATGAAACTTAAAGCTTTTTCTATTTATTCTGTTGCCATGTTTGACTCCATATGGAAGGAAAGCTCAGAGAGTTACTTTTACTTTTGAATTAGTAAGTACTCTGAGTGTAGCTAACATTGTTAACTCAAATGGGCAAGCACAACATGAGCACAAATACACACACACACACACACACACACACAACACACAGGCAAACACATAGATACAAATTCAACAGAAACATTAAGTCTGTGACGGTAGCATGCAGAAATCTCAATCTTGCGGTCTGGCAGCATCCGTGATCCAGTGTGCGAGTGCAGATGTTCCTGCGTTTCTGAGAGGTCGGCTGGTCTGCCAGCAGTATTTGGTTCAGACTCCCAAATATTTTGCTCTGAAAAAACATTTTGAGGTGAGCCTTTCTTGACAAATTCATCAGTTTGGGCAAATATTCTGGTTGATGTGAGAGCCACTCAGGTGTGGTACATGCAAACCACAGAGATATGCTCCACTTGTACCTATAAATACTTGCTCAGATAAATAAAGGGTGTGCTGAAATTGTAGATGGGGGGCTGCACTGCTGCCAGTTTTCTTGCAGGTAGCCTACAACGCTACAGCAGCTAATGCATCAATGTAGCAGCTTATTTAAAAGGTTATATCTGGAGCAGGCAGTCAGCTGTGGTGTCTGGTAGAATAGTGAAGGGAGATTGACAGGATGTGTGTGTGCAGGCATGCTGTGGTAGTGGTGGTGGTGGGGTGGNGGGGTAGTGTGGACAGACAGATGCTCTGGGGTTGGATCACCTTAGCCCTCCGTTTTCTACCCGCTGCTAAAATAAAAAAGTGTGCAAAGCAGCAAACACTCTTTCCTCCTATTGTATGTGGGTGACTGGCTTCCCGTTCCAGTCATTCCCAGAATAAGTGTGTATTCATGAGTGTGCACACTTTGTGTACTCATTCGTGTAACTGTTCGCATGCATGCAAATCTGTGCCTATGTATATATGTATATGTTTGCATACATGTAAAAAAAAAAAAGGCAGAGCATGCCCAAAAAAAATCCCCCATTCTCCATCGACTGGAATTTTGCTCTACACGCATGCACGCACGCACGCACACACACACACACACACACACACACCCCTTTTCACTGACACCCTGCAGACAGCNCGCACGCACACACACACACACACACACACACACCCCTTTTCACTGACACCCTGCAGACAGCTGTTTCTGTCTTGTCAGCTGATCCTCATTTTCTGTTTAAGAAAGAAGAAAATGAGTCTGATTGTGTCTGATTTGTATCAGCACTTGTGAAGTTAATTAACATCTCTTGACTCCGGATTTAGCATCCTTTCCTGATTTAAAAACAAAAAAAAACACACACACACAGGTTAAATTTCTCCATCATATCAGCCTTGTAAATAAAAGGTGTGTGGTGGTCAGGCTGTTCTTTCAAACAGATAAAACCCTGGCAACAAGAGGAAGACTGGAGACAGAGGAGTAAAAAGAGTCTGCAGAAGCCATTTCCACAAAGGAAACATTCAGAAACATGTCGCTGCTCACCTGGACTGTCCACTCTTTTGTAGTGGTAGGGGTTGATACACACGTCCTTCTGTTTGGAGCCAAAGGGGTACNGTCCACTCTTTTGTAGTGGTAGGGGTTGATACACACGTCCTTCTGTTTGGAGCCAAAGGGGTACTCGCAGCACTCCAGAGCTTTCAGCTCATGGTGGGACTGCAGGTCAGGCCAGCGCCACACCCGACAATAAATGACGTGAGGCAGCCCCTTCCTGTGGGAAACCTGCAGCCGTCCATCCAGAGAGCGAGGGATTGTCACACAGTTACTGGGCTGACCTGGGCAGCTGAGAGCTCTCTCCAGCTCCTCCATCGCTCCCTTCTTCTTTTTCAGTTTCTTAACCAGAGCATCTACAGCTTTTTCTGCCCATTTCTCTTCCTCGTCTCCCTGTTTCCAACCAAGCAGCCGTTTGACTGCCGGGCTGGTGAAGGAGAAGAGCGAGGTAACGTTCATGTTGGATAGACCTCCTCTTGCCTCCTCACCTCTCCTCTCCTCTCCACTCACAGGTGTCCAAATACAGTAAAAACAGCAGCAGTGCACACAGAAGATTCAGAATGGAAATGTTAAATGTTATGTGCTTGTTTCTTTGTCCTTTTGTAGTTTCCTTGCCTCCTCAGCTTCCAAGACATCCAATTTAGATCCTCTTGAAATCCACCTACGACAAAAAGAGAAGTATGTTAGCATCTAAGCTTAAGAAATGTAAAAAACAAAAATCTCTTCCAAGTTTTAAAACATGCACTTGCAGAGCTCTCAAAGATCACTTCTGCTTGCTTTTTCCTTTCTCTATGGTGGATTCTATCTCTCTGTCTCAGCACTGGTGGAACAGCACTTGACAAGGCAAACGAGGGTGAATGATGATGTCACCATGTTATGGCTTCTGGGAAATAGGTGATGGCAGAGAGTCATCCTGTGAGCGTCAGACCCCAGCAGACATTCTCTGGATAGCTTCCTGGCCTTATGGCTTGTCACATTACTGTCATTCTGTAATGTCATTTACAGCAAGAACTTCANCCCCCCCCCACAGACACACACACACACACACACACTGTGGAGGAATTCTGGCCTATACAATAGGTTTAATATCTGATTCACTTGACAGGACTTTTATCTATCTATAAAGACAGAATCTCTGTCTGTGGCACCATTATCTCTGGAACCTGGCACTGTATGAAGTGATATTCAGCAGGTTTATGGCTCGGGACCCAAGGATGTGTAGTCTTGTGTGTGAAGTTGTTTGGATGAGCAGTTCTCGAATTGAGCTTGCAGGTAAAAAGTAGTCCACACAGCAGGATATGCTCCGGGCATGGCAGCATATGCTCTGCTCAGTGGCACGGTCTCAACCCGACCCCGTACAGCAAACAAAGCTAGCTCACAAAGACGTGCAGAAGTTGCTTGGGAGGCTGAAGTTGTTTTGAGGGCCGGGTGCAGGTAAAAAGTAGTTATGTTTCACTATATTGGAAGCTCAACTTTATGTTGTACTGGAACTAACAATAGTTAATAATGTTGCCAGGAGATAATGCTATTGTTAGCAAACCAAGATAGATAGCAGTGCTAACCTTGTCATGCTGTTACTGTTGTTAGCCACCAAACAAAACTACACTAACATATCATCTAGAGTTACAGATCAATAATTGGTTGTTGAACATTGAAGGGAAAAGGAGTTGTAGCAGTTTGAGTTCTAGATTTGTATGAAGGGTAAAGCAGTGCACACCATAAAGCCCGGCCCGCTCCGAAAAGGCACGTTTTGAACGGGCACTGCATTAGTTTTCAAAGCTCAAAAGCAGCTCAAGACAAATTTCAGAAAATATTCCGATAATAAAGTGAAATCAAATCAAATCAAATAAAAACTGCATCTCTGTCCAATTTCTACATTAGCACTATCACAGCTCATATCTGTGTCTACCACATGTACATCAGATATCTTATACTTATGTTCCTCACATGCACACCAATAGCTAGAACATAGTTTCCAAACAGTCAGACTGAGGCTATACGTGAGATCTGATCGTCTTTCAGAGGAAGCAGAATTTCAGTGAGTGACCTGCTGAGGCAAATGTTCTATAAAGCATCAACACCACCGACAAACACCAATATGGGCAGGAATCTGGCAACGTCTGTGACAATAAAAAGGAAGTGTGTGTGGACCCCAGGATAAATGTGCCCATTCACTGGGGTCCCACAGGAGCAATTCAGTAGCAAGGAGGTGCACACATTCTAGCTTTCAAAAGGGGAAACAAGAGGGCATTGACTGAGCTCTCCAGCTTCCAGCTTCTTTTCAAGTTTTTCTGTTTGCAATTAGGAAGATAAAAATGCACTTATGGTTGAGGTTTAGCTGTGTCTAAATGTGCAGACACAAGCACAGAATCTAATCAACTGTGTATCAGAAATCCACCTCCTTTTTATACCGACTGACTCAAGGTGATGATGCATCATTCTCGAACAGTAAATACAGCAGTATATTGGATTTCCTATGACCAGGAACAAATACATCATTAGGATTGCTACGGAGTTATTTTTGGCCCTTCAGACTATGGGATGAAAAGCCATTTCTATCTTTGTCAGCTCCTGCATGTGTAGGCCACATCATACTGACAAACAGGTGGAGAAGTTTGATGTGAACAGGTGCTATTTACGACATGCCGTGCGTGTGTGTGCGTGCGTGTGTGTTTTGTGGAGGCATTGAACATTATTACCAACCTTGCTGACTGGAAAGCTGTGGAATGCATCTCTATTTAGCTTAGACACCCAAATGTTCAAATCGTATTGGCTCATGTAAAAAGTGAATACTGAACGAGTAACATAAGAGGGAAGGGACAGAGGGTGTGTATGTGAGAGAGAGAGAGAGAGAGAGAGAGAGAGAGAGAGAGAGAGAAACCATATTTGAACACTGATATCCTTTGTATCTCAAGACCCCTGTACACTCACACTCCCTGCTGTCACCTGTGAGTATTGTGAGTATTGTAAGTATTGCGAGTATTGTCCACCATACGGGAAGCAGGAAACAGGTTGTGCAATTACTTCTTCATATCTGTCATCACCGGCACAGCAGTGACATCACTTCCTTTCATTTAGGCCCATAGGTCTCTTCACAGGTGCACGAACGGAGGAAAAAAAACACACAAAAAACACACACACACACATACACACACACCAAACTGTCAATGCATGGAACTGAAACCATGAGAGTTTAGGACAGGTCAGAAATGTCATGGATGAGTCTCTGTTCTAGGTAATTCATCAACTCGCTGTATTTTAAAATAATTTAGTATTTATAACTACATAACTACATTGGTATATTAGCTTAAAAACTTGGCTTTTGCACTACATGTGAACTTGTCAGGGTTTAAGGCAAAACTGACTCAGCACATCTTCACACAGAGCAAAAGCTATGACTTAGAGCTGCGCGTGGAGCATTATAACAAAGCATAAAGTCCTTTAAAAGGCAGCAGGAGGATCAGTGAAATCATCCTATTATCAAGGTCACCATGCAGTCACAGAAGGAGTCTTTCTGATCCACATCCAGCCGCAGTGCTGCTTTGATGGCCTCTCAGTGACAGCCAGCAAGTTCAGGACAACCTTTAATCCATTTCAGATGGAGAATTCCAGAAAAGTATGTCCTGGAACATCTGGAGCAGCTTCACAATCCTCTACTGTCATCCTGTTGCAGCTGGAGACCATATCTCTTCAGCATTTCCAAACCTGACAGGCTGTAATATCTGACTGCTGGCCTGACCACAGGCTTATTGTAAAGGCTTTGAGACGGATTTATGTGGGTTCTTTAGACAATGCTACTTTTGAATTGTCTGTGAGGAAGTCAAAATAAAAAAGCGCCATTGTGCTTCCCTGCTCCTATACCTATGAATTGAAATGTCTGTATAACATAAAAATGCTTTTGGGGCAACAACTTCCAAATGATTCACTTAAACAGAACTGGTATTCACGTTAGCTAGTTAGTTAGCTTGTCAGTTTCGGATTGCATTTAATCAGCTTGGACAATCTTGGAAACACTCATAATGGGCATGGATCGCGTCTCAGTTAGGGAAAAGACTGGAAAATGTATCACCGATCATACACACAATATTTTTTGGTCTTCTTAGACTCACAAAGTGCAACATATCAACCTGTTCCATGCGTCAAACATGTCTTTGTAGTCTTCAACCTTTGAAACAAACAATTTCCACAGCCATGACTCATACAGTCAATGAGGAGCCACACAGATGCCTTCAGTGGCATTACCCACTGCTATCGTCCCCATAAAAGCTGAAACACACGCCGTCATTTACACAGCAGCTCCATAAAAACCACTCTAACATTCCCTGCAGTCTGTGGAGTGCCTGCAATTCTTCCAGTATTGTGTTAGCGGTGGCTTGTTGTGGCAATCAGTCCAGCCCACTGGGCAGGGACCAAGGCTAATGGGAACGCAGAGTGGGATCATGCGACATTGACAAGCGAGGGTTTGACCCACCTGGTGTGAGCTGTTAGCCGCTACACTAGCCCTGTGGATCATTTTGCACTGCTCCAGTGTCTGTTAATCAATTTAGGCCCGGGCTGTATAGGATGAGGAGGCAGTAATGATGCTCTCTGGACCCTCCCTTGGGATGAAGCATTATAAAGAAGCTACATTATTTATCAGCAGGGTCCTGGATGGGGCCTCCATTAGCCCCCACTCAATGGAGTCATAGCCTTTAAACAGAGGAGTACAGGAAGAGAGAGGAGGATAGATAAAAAGAAAGAGATGGGGAAGAGGCAGAGAGGGGGATTGATGCAGAGAGGGAGAAAGCGAGAGTGACGGCAAAGCAGTGATCCAGGACTGAGTGTTTTTGAGAGCGTGAGGGAGAACAGAACACACACATATACACAGTCTCTTAACCAAACTCTTCTCACATAAGTGTCTTCAAGTGTTATTCCTCAGTAAATAGTGACACTACAAAGATGGAAGAGGTGCTTTTTCACAGCTACAAATCACAGGAATGCCACACTGACGGGATGAAAGCATTTCAGGGTAGCATCTAGAGCAAAGTTCAATATGAACCTTTGAAAGAACTGATGAATAAGTAGAAAAATGAGCTAAAGACTTCCAAACCAACGGCCACCAACAGTAGCATTTTTGCAACAGCCACTTATGTCTCCTACAACGCTGTAAGAGCGAGGCTTGAAATAACCACGGTCAGACACGAGTTGTTATGAGTGACTAGACATGGCATTGACCTGAGGCTCCTTGGGGTCACTTTCCCTTCCAGACACTAACCCACATTATAGTATTGATTAAGAGTTTATATATGAGTGAAATCTAGCTGTCACACCACAAGAAAAAATGGAGTGAAAAACCCACCACCACCAAATTAAGACCAGTAGTGACCTACCCACCAATAAAGACTCTGAAGCTGAACTAGGATCAGATTCTTTATGAACCAGACATGCCAGTCAACACAGGACTATAGACATAGCTTGCAAACACACGGGGTTTGAAGCAGCTATCCCAGCCATGCTTGGCACTCAGTGTAGGGTTAGTGTTGTGTTAGGATGGACACCTCAACACCCCCCCCCCAGNCCCCCCCCCCAGACACACACACACGCGACACGCTATGATGTCCAGCCGTACAGACACACAGGAAGGTTTTCTGACACTGACGTCGTTCACTACTGTAGTCACACACTCTTTGGAAATAGGAATGTTGCTGACCTATATTTACACCTTGTACCCGAGTGCTTTTCTGCCTAGAATGTTACTACAGATAGGCAGACAGATAAATAGATCTATAGATAAACAGAATATCTGATTTAAGTCTTTTAATTTATGTCATTGTAACAGCACCGTAATGTTTGACCTAGGTATTATGTTTGACTTAGGTACAGTATTATACAATATATTTTGAAAAATAAATGACATATGTTCATTTGTAGGATGAGAGAAGAAGCTCTATGATGTTTGATCCTACGCCTCCTATTTTGCCATTTTTCTTTCTGCATTACATAGAGGGAATTAAGTTGACAAAAGCTACCAACAATCATATCTGCATTTCCGTTTCTTAAACAGGTTTCATGCTGAAGTAAAACTACCCAATTCATTTCAAGCCTAACATAACAAGACTTGTTTAAAATAAGATTTAAAACTGCATATTGTGAGAATGAAGAATGATAAAACAATTGAAGTAAATCATGGACAAGGACAAATTCCCGTCCTTTGGGTAATCTGATATGTCATCTTCAATAATGTCAGGAGATCTAGCCTCAGCTGCTCTCTCTCTCTCTCTCTCTCTCTCTCTCTAATACACACAAATTCATAAACACACTGACTTAACTAAAACCATAAACATATACACATGCCCCATGAAACACGCCAATGCAGATGATACAGCCTTAGTAAACTTACTCCAGCCAAAAGATAATAAAATGAAGCAAATCTTAACATGATTATTTTGGTAAAATAATGTCATGTGAAGATTTGTAACCAGTGTGGTGTAAATATTTTGAACAGATTCTTCCTTCTTTTTGTATCAGTGACATCAAAGTATGATATATATATATAACACACCATGTCATCAAGTGAATGAAATAAAAACACCACCCATCAGTCCACACACAAAAGATCTATAACACACATCCTGTAAACCAGATAAGCCATGTGTTGGAGCACAGGAGGCTAACCTTTCCTCTCTAAAAATCTCTGTATTGTTAGTAGTGAAGCTGATTTGACTAAAGTGATTTAGTTGCATTTTCTTTATCCTATATGCTTTATCCTTTATCATTTCTACAGTATTCTTAAACGAAATTACAGTTCAACAGAAGCCCAGAATACACTAAAAGATGAGTTAAGCGTTTTTAGCTCAACAAACAATTTAAACTTAAACGAAAAAAAAATGTCTTTTGTTTTCGGTTTGGTGATATTTGCAACTTTAGTCTGATACTAGGAAGAAGACAAAAGTTTGAAGTTCCCAAGTGACACACTTTTGAGTTGAGAATCGTTTGGATCTACTTCCCTGAAAAATAGAGGAGAGAACACTACAAGAATGAGGATAAAGATTTAAAAAAAAAAAAAAANTTTAAAAAAAAAAAAAAAGTCTCCGTTTTGCATATTCTAAAATAAAGTTTACATTACCTTTCTTTCAAAGCCGTCCCACATCCCTCTCTCTCCTCGCCTATGTGCGCTCTCTCTCGGCCGCCTGTCTTGCCTCTGCTCGGCCTGGCGTCAGTGAGTCGCGGGGCCGTCTCACCCTCCGCTGAGCGCCAGTATCACGCCGCGGGATGCAGCCCGACAANAGTCGCGGGGCCGTCTCACCCTCCGCTGAGCGCCAGTATCACGCCGCGGGATGCAGCCCGACAATAAAAAGACCTACTTTTTACGCATCGAACGTCTTCATACACTGTGTTCAGATGGTTGTAATTGCGAATAAGCTGCAGCTTTTTCTTTAAATTTGATCGCTGTTTCTTTTCAGTTGTCGACTTTGTCGTTCCAGTCTGTTTGTTGAGGGAGTGAAGCTTTGCTAACTGTAAATGTTATCTAGACAGAAAAAAGACAGAAAGGGGACCTCAGCTTGGAATCAGATTCAGATGGTCCCCAAAGGTCCCAGAAAAACGTAGGATAGTTATTTCATTTCACATTTTTCAGTTTGCACAATGAGGGAAATAACTTTTGGGATTAGAACATTCATAATCTCACCAAAACACATTTATTGGACTTAATGAACAAAAGAAACCTTGACAATATCTTTGTCTAAAGTGTGTTAAGGCTTAGGGTCTCTTGAAAATATAATTAGGACAACTTAAACTATTCTTTGAGCTATGACATAAGACTAACTAAAAATTATAACTAAGACTAAAAATAATAAAAACTTGGTCACAAAAAAGACTAACACTGACAAAGTTGTATTCAATTTTATGAATTCATTCTTCTTTCTTACATCTCATAAGCAGGTTTGTTTCAGTCCTCTCACTCCTCATCACTAAACAAACAGCTTTCCTTGATTGTCCAAACACTACTTGCAGTAGTTTTAACTGATAGACAGTTCAACTTTTGGCTATGGTTTATCTGATGGTGAACTCCTGAACTGCACTGTGTTAAGCCTGCCTACCTCACTTCCCCTTGCTTTGATTGCGATATGATAAGCACTGTTTATGATGTCAAGAGTACAGAAGTGTCTAAGAGAAGGGTAAGCAAGAAGCATGCTTACACTTGCCATATCAACTTCTCACCTAAAGACAATGCATTCATGCACACAAGCAGCTCAGACCTGATGTAGGCTTCCTCTTGTGGGTATGGGTATAATTTTGCAGTGTCAAGAGTGAAACTTCAACAGTTCTTCCAACCATCTCATTAATATTGCATGCTAATGCATGAAAATAGCCTTCAGGACAGCAGCAGAGGACAAGTACACAGTGTCATTTCCTCATATGTGAACAGAAATCAGTCATAAAAGCTGATAAGCATGAGGAATATTATGATTCAGATTAATTCAGAATAACGAGAATATAATTATTGTTATTATTATTATTTAATGTGTTTTTTCTTTAAAAACAGGTGGATAGGCTGAAATGAACTCCCAGCTAAATTTTCAAATCTCATACAGCTCCCATAAATAAAAAGCACATACCTCATAACACTCTGAAGTCCTCATAGAAATCACTGCAATTCTAATATATCCACTACAGGGAATAAAGTGTCCCTAAAGTCTATGGAGCTATACTGCTACCAATGGATTAGTATAATGCAGTGAAGAAATTTTCTTCTCTATTAATAGTGACTTTTTGCAGACAGGAAGCACTGCAATTACTGAATACTGATAATAATAAATGTTTAAAAAAAACAAAACAAATCTATTATTGATGTGATGCAAATACAGAAAAAAATATACATATATATATATATATATTTTTTTTAATTTATTTATTTATTTATTTTTTTTAATTTAATTTTTTTTTTTTTTTTTT